>JAOXYD010056246.1:0-13141 GCA_028565735.1 Pinacopodium congolense
TCCTTTTCCCTTGTTAAATTTTTCTAAAGAATCTCGAAGGGACTCAATTTATTTCTTTAAGGATCTATTCTCATTAACAAGTTCATCATTGTCTTTGTTGATCAAACTTATGTCTTTTCTAAGGTTCTCATTTTCAGTTTTTCATGCATTTAACTCATTTACATACTTTTAGTTTTTGTCATGTAGTTCCTTATTTCTCTTGGTTAGTTCTTCTATGTGTTCTAATACTTCATCATACGAATAATCATATTCACCTTCATTGGGAGAAGAACATACCTCATTGCGTGCCATAAAACACATGTTGGCCACTTCTTCTTCCTCGGAATCACTAGATTCAGACTTCAATGCTTTCTTTTTCTTCGACTTATCTTTCTTCCATACTTTCTTTTCTTTCTTCTCTTCTTTTTCTTTTACTTTTTATAGTTTCGGGCATTGCGATCTGAAGTGTCCTTTTTCACCAAATTCATAGCACATTATATTAGAGAATTTAATTTTAGAAAACGACGTACCTTTTCAACGTGTTGAGGCATTTCTCATAAACATCTTTATTCTTCCCGTAATAAAAACGAGTTCCTCATTTTCGCTCCCAAGAGATGATTCTTCATTATCGCTTTCTTCTCTTTTGGATGCTTTTAAAGCCACGTTTTTCTTCTTTGATGTCTCTTTTTCCTCGTTGATATTCTTCATCCTCAATTTGTACGTCAAAAGTGACCCAATAAGCTCGTCAATGGGAGGTGTGTTGAGATCTTTGGCCTCTTATATCACAATTACCTTTGTTTCCCATGTCTTTGGCAGTGACATCCTAACAAGCTTAACACTATAATAGGTCTTACCTAGACCTTTTAGCGCACTTATTATATTACTAAATCGTGCATACATAGTGAAAATAGTTTCATCATGCATCATTCTAAACATTTCATAATTATAAGTAAGCATGCTAATTTTTGTCTCCTTGACTTAATTCTTGCCTTCATGAGTGATTTCTAAAGTATGCCATATTTCATATGTAGTTTCACACATTGAAATTCTATTGTATTCTTCCATACTTAAACCACAATACAAAATATGCATTGCCTTACAATTCAAAGAAATAGATCTTTTTTTCTTCTACAGTCCATTCATTTTCTTTCTTTAAAACAACCTCATTACCTATGAGTTTGGTAGGCATATAAAATGGTTAAGTTGCCATCATCTATAAATCGATATTTTCTCCCATTAAGTAATGTATCATCCTATTCTTCCAATACATGTAATTGTTACCATCGAAAAAGAGTGTTTTATGTGGATTATGCATATCCAAGCTATATAAAGAACCTACGGAATTTATGAAATATGCCATTTGATCTTTCCTCACAAATTCGTTGAAATTTAAGTTCTAAGTGAGTCCTACACTCTGATACCAATTATTGGTCATAAATGACACCTAAGATAGGGTGAATTAGGTTCTAATAACTTAGCAAGAAAACACATAAAACAAATCAATAAAGTTTGTGAAAGCTAAAACAAATATTAAGTAAAATAGAATAACAATGAGACTTACACTTTATTGAATATGAAATAGGTAATGCAAATATAAAATGTAACTTACAATCTCCTTTTAGCTCAAGGATAACTTTCTCTACTTTTTCAAAGGCTCAAGTATAACCTTTTGACAAATTCCTTTTTGTAAGCTTAAGAATAATCTTTTAACTCTCTTTTAGGGCTTAAGAATAAACTCACAAAGATAAACATACGAATAAGCTTGTATAAGGCATAAAGGCTTAAACTCAAGTAATCATATGTTCTCAACACTTGTATCTCTTCTCTTACTTCTTATGTATCAGACGTTGCTTAATCCTCTATTTATAAAATAAGTTGAGATTAATTCATCCGTTGGAGAGATCTGCATTGTTCATCTGATAATTAATTCTTTTGGACCGTTAGACAAGCCTTGTGACGTTGTACAAAATAATCGTTCCTCATAATCCGCTAGTAATCTTCTTCTTTCAGTCGATCGATGGATGTATTCGGTTGACCGATCCTCGTTTTACTTTATTCGGTCTACTGGTAGTTTCAGTAGATCGACCGATGTTCGTTCGTTCGATCGGTCTTGTTATTCGATCAACCGATCTCCTCAAATTGTTCATTCGATCGATCGGATCCATGGTTCGGTTGGTCGATGCTCACTTTAGTCGATGTATACAATCGACCGATACCTATTCGGTTGACCAATCCTCCATCCATTTGGACAATCATTCTTTGTGTGATCTCTATTCAATCATATCTATCCTTATACAAACTTAAACAAAAAATATCAATACGAAGATATTTTGTCATCATCGAAATAAAGTGGAACCTCCTTTGGTTTAATAGGTATGGATATCTATTATAAGGTAATCCAATTACAAATTTTGACTGAAGGGATTGGGTATCGCGCTAATTTCAATGTCTATACAGACATATGAAATATGTTCGAGTTAATAAATGTTCCTTGAGATAACTTGGTTAAACTTATCTGTCTTTCTCTTTAGAGTAGGAAATTCTTCTTTATATGGCTTCATCATCATATATGGAATAGCGGTAGGCCTGACAGTAGGAATTGTCAAAATGCATGCTTATACCATTAACCATTTTTAACTCTAGTAAACATCATTTGATTGACCTATGAATAAGAAGAATTTAATGCATCAACTCTACTAATTCCTTAACCATTAAACTATTATCTACATCATAGAGCTTCACTCTTTTATGAAATTCTTATGCTGAATATTTGGAGATTTATTTATGTAAACATTAATTAGAAGTTATGGGAAAGGAACATTTGAATTAATGGTCATGGAAATGGGGATTAATGGTTGTTGTGTGTGAAAATCCACTTAACGAATAGATGAATGCATATATGGTATTGCATGAGTTAAGGTGTGAATGAATAATTAAATTTGTATGATTTATGTAAATTGATTAAAGGATAAGTGAATGAATTGGAAAATTGGTTAAGTATGAGGATGTGTATGATAAGATGAAAATTAAAGTGTTAGGATTAAATAAAAGTGGTAAATTTAATGAATATGATTATATTAAGTTATATCATTGAGTATGATTGTGTGAAATTGAGTTAAAAAGTATTTGGTGATATCTAGAAGTGGTTGAAATGTATTAAAAAGTGCATGAATGCACTAGAAATTAATTTGGATTGGATTGAATTTTTTTTTAGAAGTTTTTATATGTTTTTAAGTGATTAAATATGATTTTAGAAGGGTTAAATAGCGGTTATGGAGGTTGTCATTATGTTATGCTTTTTTGGAGTAAAATGACATATGTAAACTTGTTTTGTTTCGTAAAGGCTGTTGTTTAAGTCTAGATTTTATTCAATAACGACTAGTTTTCAATGGTAAAATGAATTTAGAGCTTTAAAATGAGTGTTTATAGTGTATTCAAGAAGCATTCAAAACATTCTTACAAGTGTTTTGAAGCATTCCAAGCTAAATTTTGTGAGTTTTGGTAGTGTGCTCTTACGTAATGCATTTTAAGAGTTTGTGTTTGCATTCATTCCTTAATAGCCTCTTTTATACACCAAAGTGAGATTAAGAGAAATACTTTTCAGGTGTTGTTTTTGTGATAATTGAAAAAAAATGAGGTTATTCTTTAACCTAAGGAAAAAGAAAGAGGTGAATATTCTTTAGCCACAAAAGAAACCTGTATTATCTATCATTGTACTTTTTATTATTATAGTGAAAATTTTCAACAAAGTTTTGTTAGGGACTATAGTAGAAGTATACCTTTCCAAAATAGTATAAATTATTTGTGTCCTTCTTTTTTACTCTTTTATTTTCAAGCATTTAATTATTTAGTTTGTTTATAACTATTGTATTGCTTATTTTTGTTTAAGTGCTTAAGTTTTTAAATTGGTGAATTTATTAAGGTACTTAATTCACCCCTCTATTAAGTACCACATTAGGACTAACACCAAGCACGCACCAAGACCTTTATATGAGATGAATGATACACATTTTAGCAAGAAAGGCTTCAAAAAGAGTGCTAGTGAACCTACATTGTATGTGAAATCAAGAGAAGTTAAAGAGGTACTTATTATATGCCTTTATATTGATGACTTAATTTACATTAACAATAGCTCTTTTTTAGTGGCTAATTTTAAAAGGCTGATGACTGAAGAGTTTGATATGAATGAATCGATTTTGATAATTTATTTTTTAGGGTTGTAAATACATCAAAGTACTGCAGGAATTTTTATTTGACAGCACAAGTATGTGAAGGAGCTTCTTAATAGGTTTAAGTTAAAAGATGATAATCTAGTAAAAACTTCCATGATAACTAATTAAAAACTCTACTCTATACCTCACTAACACCTGACCTGATATCTTGCAAGCTACCAATCTTTTATCTAAATCTATGCAAAAACCAAGTAAGATACATTGTGGTACAGTAAAGAGAGTGTTGAGAAACTTAAAGAAAACAAGTTCGTATGGTCTTTTTTACACTTTTAACAATTTAAACTTATGTAGTTTTTCTGATAGTAACTATACAGGATGTGTTGATGACTATAAGAGCACATTAGCTATATTTTTAGTTTGGGATCAAATGTAATATCAAGTTCAAGAAGCAAGCTTCCACATTCTTGGCATCATCTAAAACTGAATACATAGCTGTAATAGTTGCAACTTGTCAAGCAATATGGTTGCGACGAATTTTAGAGGACATGAAACAAAAGCAAAAGACAAGGATAATTTATTGTGATAACTAGTCCACCATTGCTATTATCAAGAATCCAATTTATTAAAGTCATACAAGACACATTGAAACAAGGCATCATTTCATCAGAGAATTAGTACTAAAAGAAAGTATTCATATACTTATTGCAACACAAATGAGTAATTAGCTAATATGTTTATAAAGTCACTTCCTCTTATGAAATTTGAGAATTTTAGGCAAATGATTGGTGTTATAAAATTTTTGTATTAAGAGAGAGTGTTAAGGATAATACAGAAATTGTAACTATATCATTTATTTTTTAAATTGAACAAGTCAATGTTTTAATCCAAATTTTATGGTTAATTGTTTTCATGTTATTTATCTTAGGAGATTTGATCTTTATATTTATATTAGTTGCTGAAATTATGGGATTATTTGTTAGTTTGCATTGTATTTAAATTCCAATAAAAGTCAATAAAAATGTGTGCTCCTTTCGTACTCATATTTACTCCTTATCTACAATTTGTTTGACAAAAATCTTGTGTGACTATTTCTTCATTATTTTTCCCTACCTCTCTTAATCTAACAGTCTAAGAAGGAAGACTCTTTGACTTAAGAAAACCATAATAGAAATTTATGCTCAACACCTTTATCAAGATTAGATGATCTTTTCTACATCACTATACTAGGTATTAGTGTAGGAGGTGACATGCTTGACATAAACCTTGCTCTCTTCCAGAAGATGCCCAGGCAAGCTAACATTGGAATCATTATTAATTCAAGGTCTGTATATACTTGGCTAACAGAAGTTACATGTTAAATCCCAAGACAAAAGATCTCTTAGATAAGGTATTGAGCAACTAGATCAAAAGTGAGCCAGAAAAACTTTGCTCTAATGGAATTGAGAGTGAAGATATGAATGGGTTCCTACTAGTAGCTTTTCATTTCACAGAAGGAGCTATTTTGGGCTTTAGTCCTTGAAGTGTTTTTCTCCAACTGTCTTCCAAAACTTTTTGCTTGGCTATAGGTCATTAAATTGGAATCTAAAAATATCTCTATCATAGGAACATTGGCCTAACAATACTATAATGTAGGATATATTATTGATGAAAATAGGTTATACTTGCAAATAATTGATTGTGAGCTTCTCTAAGAATAAAGTAAGGGTAATTGTCATTTATTACATAAAATTATTGTCAAATGGAATTCCTACATCATTGAGCTTCATACTTTTATGAAGCTCTAATGCGAAATTTTTAGGAATTTATTTATGCAAAAATTAATTGCTAGTTAGGGGGAGGAACATTAGAATTAATGATCATAGAAATGGGAATTATACTAAGGGTTTGTTTGGTCCAATTTTCTATTTTCGTTTTTATTTTTTACTTTTCTATATTTTTATCGATTTTTGTATTTTTTGTATTTTGTATTTTTGTATTAAATTTATATTTTTTCTACATTATTTTTTAAGTTTTTGTATTAAAACAAATAGAACCAAAAAATCAAAATTAAAAACAAATACAAATAGGCCCTAAATTATTAACCTATTTGATGGTAGAACTTTGTAATAGGATTGATAACCCATAGATTAAAAAAAGTAAGCTTAAATTAAAGTAAATTAAGATTACGTTTAGTAACATTTTTCATTTTGATTTATTTTTTAAAATATAAAAACCACAAAATATTATAAAAATAATATATATATATATACAGTATAAATTTTGAAATAAAAATGCAAAAAAAGATATATATACATAAATAAATAAATAAACAAAAACAAAAACAAAAAATTCAACCAAACAACCTTTAAATTTAGAATAGCAATACCATGACGCTGGCTCTTTTTCTAAAGAAAACAAGAAATTATAGCATGAACTTCCTTAATGGTCCCAATTGGATCAATCCATTACTATAATGACTTCCCCTGTATTCCCGAAAGATAGAATTTTCAATTTTCTCTAAAATCTATTTAGATTTTCAAACACCTAAAAATAAAGTTTATTTAATCACTCAGAGTACCAAAAGATAGATTTTAGAGTCTTAAAATAACCGGTTGAGTATCATGCAGAGTCCAGTGATTTAGGACAAGAAAGGAAAGGCTACATATTATGGTTGGAAAGAGTTCGCACTCTATGTATTGGAAACTATATTTCATTTCTTTCAGCATAATATATGCAAAACCAGAGTCAGCGAGTGGTAGAATACGTAAGTACCACAAAATAGTGCTCTTGAACATCCACATATTTACCGTTGCCTGTAAAGGACGTCTTTTGCTTTCCATGGTCCTTTGGATTTAGGGATACATCTCTCAGTAGAAGGTCCGGGTTTCTCTTCCTGACAGATTTAAATTACTCGGTGTCATCCGCCCTTCAGGAAAAAACAGATGGGATAGAACAATCAGTTGCGGCCTGCGTCCACCTTACTTTTCCTGGCAAACTTCAGTAGCCTTTTCAATCCTTTGGGAGCATCCTTTTGATAGACCATTGCTGGAGGGTTTTCAGCATTTCCCCAATCAGTGGTAGCAGGTAAACTATTGTCTTGTTGCAGCATCTGAAACAGAGAATGGCGGGTGCAAGGCTGTCCAATGCTTCTGCCGTCTACTGGCGTGGCTAGTTGAAATGTTTCAACAGTGTTGGAATTAGGCAGATTCATCTTCTCTTCTGTTTCCATCCACGCAGTAGGAGAGATGGTTGATTCTTCGGCCACAATTTCATGTGAAGATTCAACTATCTGATTAGAGCCATAATTACCATCAACAGGGCGCTCATCAAAGGTCTCCATCGCACCGCAGTTCTGATGACCAACCAAGAGTTTCTCTGGTTCTGTACAGAGGTCAACCTGAGTTAAGGACATGGAATTCCCATCTTGATAATCAGTGACGAAATCTGAAGCATTATTAAGCAAGTTGTTTCCCTGACTTCCTGACACAGTCCCACAAATATTGGAAAAATCCTCCAACTGAGAAGAATGTTTAGTCTCGTTCAAAGTAGGACCAACAACAAGGCCAACTCCAGATTTCTTATGAAGCAAGGGTCTTGATTCCACTGGGACTATGCTGCTTTTCTTGGTCTGTGTTCCATAGAAATTGGGCCTTGGTGGAGCCCTACCTTGAGGAAGATCTACATGAACAGATGCGATTTTTTTCTGTGTCACTTTTCCACATGCTGTCTTCATTTGCTGCACCTTCTCTTGCATTCCCTTCAAACGAGGCTCTGATGGAGACATCAAAGGAAGACCTAAATGATCAGCCGAAACCTTTTTCTTCAATGCTTTTCCGGCTTCTGTGCCCATTTTCTGCACCTTCTTTTGCATACCCTTCAAACTCCTACCTAAATTTTTAGCATCTTTGGCATTTTGAATCTGTGTCAGCTTTATCTCTACTTTAGCACTCGATTGAGGAAGTGATGATTTAAACTGGGCTTTCCGAAGTGATGGTGTGGTGCATGCCAAAGTTTTAGTTCCTGATAAATCTACTTCCCTAGTTGATGGTGTTGAGGGCCATGACTTACGAGTGGAAGGCAAAGTTGAAACAGTACGTGAAACAGGAGTTTTGGGGATATCTTTCCTGAAATTTGTAGAAAGTGATGGACTCTTATTCGCTTTCGTGGGTTTTATTGAAGCCTGTTTTTGGTCCACATCCTTCACCTTCCTGGAAGCCATTTCTGATTTCCTCTTGTCAAAAGTTTGCTGCTTTGCCTTAAATTGCGCTTCATTATCTGCTCTTTTTCCGGCATTCTCTCCTCGAAGTTTCTCATCCCTTTTCTCCTTGTATCCACCTTTCTGCTCGAGAAGTCTGCTTTGGCTTCCCATAGATTGAGGTTTTTTGGCTTTTACGGCATGGCTTTCCATCATTTTGACAAGCGTCTGGCTCACTTCCTCTTCCTTCTGTTGACTCCATTCAGCTGAGGCCACGGATTTTTCATTTCTTTTCCCATGTTCAATTGTATTAGCATCTGTTTCCATATGCACGGGATCATTTTTATTTTCCTTTCCTTCTGACTCTACAGCCTCGTTAGTAGTCTCAACAATATTTTGAGGTCCAGTGGCAAAACCAGATTCTAATGCTTCTTTGGAACAATCTGAGATCTCCGTACTCAACAGTTCATTGGAAGGACTAGAATCGAAGTCTTTCACCACAAATGCTGCTTCAGAGGGAATAGATTCTGCAATACCAGAACTCCATCTTCTTAAAACAGATTTAGTAGCTGAGAGAGAGGTCTTTGATGCTAAAATACTATTTTGATTATCTGATGTTTGGATTTTCTGTTTCCTCTCAAAAAGATTGATTGCATCTTGAACACTCATCCTTTGCATATCATCCTCTCTACTGCGCTGCTTGGGTCCTTCCTCTTCACTAGTTTCGACATCATCCCCATGGGAATTTGTCCTTTCTCTGGCAGGATAATATCCAAGACTCTTAATTCTTACAGCAGTAGTTCTGTGTGATCCACTCCTCCCTACCTGAATCCTCCGCATAGGAGATACTGACCTTCTGATTTGTACAGATCTACTAGTAGCTCGACTTCTTTCTGCAGACCTTTGAATATCATCACTTGAGTCACAGGATTCTTCACTTTCTGTAGAGCTCCGTTTCTCAACTTGGGCAACCATAGCTGGTGAAACACCATATTTTACTGGAGTTGATGACTGAACAGGTCTTGGTATTTTGCAATTTACATTACCATTTATCATATTTATACTGCTAGTCCCTGATATGGATTGAGAAGAGCATCTGTCACCACTTATGGATACAGCCATTTCAATGTTTTGACTTCTCTCTATAAATGCACATAGGCAATTCCTGCAATGGACAGTTTCAAGATTAAACCAGGAATGGTAAACAGCCAAGGACAACTAATCATCAAACTATGTTTTGACTTCTCTCTAACAATGTACATAGGCAATTCCTGAAATAGACAGTTTTAAGATCAAAACGAGAATGGTAAACAGAGAGCATAACTAATCATCAAACTAATGACAAGAACGAGATATGAAGCTGTATTTCTGTAATTCTCAGTGCGGCAGAATATTTATGTAGTCATTCAACATGTCAATTTTATAGACTGCTTACTTCAAAGCTGTTGCTCCAAAACTTTCACAAAATTCCACCAAAGCCGTAATTTTGCTAGAGGAGTACGAAACGCCGACAAAACATTGTACTTCTGCAGCTAACTTCTTTCTTAGTTCTTTGAGCCTCAAATTCATAGCCCTTACCAATTCATTCCTGGACAATAATTGGCCAACCTCAATAAAGATGCAGCTAGATAGGATATAGTTAGGAAAGAGCTATCATAATAACTTACTTTGAAGTATCCGAAGATGAGCTATTAACCTGAAGCTTTGCATATTGCCAATAAACTATGTCAGTTACTAAGTGATTCAGTTTTGCATAATATAGATAAACAAATGACATTATCAAAATGTTTTTCAGAAACTTGTAGAAAGATCAACATAAAAGTGATTGTGGATGAAGCTATTACTTTGACTGTCTGTGTAGTCACAATTGAGTTGTTGCCATCTGTCCAACAGGGAAAGAACACTATATAAGTATCAGAAAGGATTCCAAGGAAAAAATACCTATAGAAATAATCAACTCTAAACTACAAACAGTATCACGATGATGTGAAAAAAAAAGGGGGCTAGATTAACTGAATCGTCCCCATTACATATTATGTGTATTGCAACTCATAGCTACTTCCACAAGTATTTAGTCTTCATCATCCCTATACTTGTGATGCATTGCCGTTGAGATATTTGTATTGCTGTACACATCATCATCTTTTTGCCCTACATGACATCATCTTAACAAAAACTTCTCTGCATGATTTTCAAGATGCATTTACGCCATTTAGTGTTAAAATACAGATAAGACACAACAATACCTGTTCTGCCACCTTCAAAATGATCATTTTGCCCCTGCCCAAAGAAAATTTTTGTTCAGAAAAAAAAAAGAAGCTCCATAATCAAGCATCAACTATTAAATAAGGAAATTATGACCTGGGCATACAAAGAAACATGGAAGTTTCTGGCTTCCTCCAGTTGAGATATTTCATTTTGAAGAATCTTAGTCGCATTCATAAAATCCAGTGAGCCAACAATATTAAGGAAGCTGAAAATAATAACGAGAATCACAATAATCAGACCCACATTTGAAACGCAAGTAATGAAACAAGCACCAAGAACTATGCACACAAGATTACACTATACCTACCTGCTTAAAGTAGATTTTGTAAACCATGCTGCCGTGGTATCTCCCACTACTTGAAGTTTGATATCATTATCAGCTCCTTTAGTAGGCAACTTAAGTAGGTTTGGTAAATAGTGCAAGAGTAGCTCTAATTGTCCAGCAGCTAGTTTCTCTACTTCACCATTACCACAAGCAAATACCTCATACCTAGAATATCAGTTAACATGTTAAATGTCTATCAATCAACAGAAAAGAAACGAAGGTCTGCCCATCCAGAACTCAAACAATACACCCACCAATATCCTAGAACCAAAACATGTCAAGATCCTCACACTCTCTAAGATTAATGCTTATACTAGACGCCCCATGATAGCCTACTGGAGTTTCCAATTACTTGTTCTGCAATATCTTAAATTTAAATTGTGAGAAAACTGAAAATAAGATGTAAAAGGTTATGCCTCCACCACTATTTAAATACGAAAACCCACTTGTATCACGATATTTTTGCTTGCTTGCTTGTTGGTGGGTTGTCTTGTAGATGAAACAACTACAAGTTTCATCTTAGTGATCTTTGCCTTGTCCTCACCCATTCAGTTAAAAAGCTGACAATCACGCAGGTAGCAAACTGCCA
This sequence comes from Pinacopodium congolense, assembly GCA_028565735.1. Classification (NCBI taxonomy): domain Eukaryota; kingdom Viridiplantae; phylum Streptophyta; class Magnoliopsida; order Malpighiales; family Erythroxylaceae; genus Pinacopodium; species Pinacopodium congolense. The sequence continues at coordinate 11,508 of JAOXYD010056246.1, forward strand.
AGATGGACTGACACACTAATCCTCAACATCTTTCAAACACTAGCTCACCTGTTGCCCTCCGGAAAAACCTTAACAGTAGCATAATCTAAAGGTTCATCAACGTCTATTCCCTTCAGCATCGTAACAACCTGTGACATAAGGAAAATCGTATTCTTTCAGAAAACTTAAAAACAAAAAATAAAAAGAAGTCGATTTCCAAAGAAAAAGACATAAACACATAACCTTCAGACTGAAAAAAACGCTAAAACTAACAACAGACAACAAAAATATAATGATAAAAGAAAAAACATTTGATGTGATACACAATCAATAACAAGAATCAATTGATTTAAAGTACAGCAGTAACCCGACTGGTCTAATTGTTGAATGAACTGAAACCTGTAATAATTCCTAGAACAAGAAAAGGAAGTAATGCTTAAAAAATTGCTTCTTTCCATCTTGTATTGGACCTTATCAAAGGAAAACTAATCAATTAATAAAATTGCATGGGTTTATTACCATAAAACGAAAGTAAAAAATGAAGTGAGATCTAGCAATTGAAAGCCCATGTTAGTTTCATGGGGAAAAGAAAATGCAGGTTAAGAAGAAGAAGAAGAAGAAGAACAGTACCGACAGTGTGAAACAGCTTCTAAGTCGGTGAAGGCAAAAGCACCAAATGAAACCAAAACTTCAATAGTTTGCGTAATGAACCGATGAGTGTTTTGGCTCGCTTGGGACTGGGGATAGACCCAAATAGGCCTCTCTCTCTCTCTCTCTCGCTCTCTCTCTCTCCCTCTCTCTCATTCCACTACATAGCCTCTGCAAACTATTTAACTTTTTATTAACACTGCTGCTACATTTGGCTCTTTCTTTTTTTAATGTAAGTAATGCACAAGTTCGTATTCAAACAAACGAACAATTTTGCCGCTAATGTTCTCAGTTTAAAACAATCAAACTCAAAACAGCTTATCTTCATCCTTACTCAAAGCAAAGGCGCTTTTATAGCTTTGTTGGTAATGGTAAGCGTTCAGCTGACGCAAAGTCTTGGGAGATTGCTTGTGCTTTTATCATCAACAAGGAGGATGCCAAAAAACAATAGTATCTATCAAGAACCGATCAATTATATTATTCACTGCGTTTGGAGACCCTTTCGTTCAATTTCTCCATTCATTTTTATTATCTTGTGCAATTACATTAATTGAGTTTCATCAAGTTATAAAAGCGGCTAGCTGGTAAGCATTAGTATTACTCGTATGTTTAATATCCAAAGATGAAATTATATTAAGTACCTATTTGATTAGGAAGGTTAATAAGTATTTTTTTCACTATAAAAATTTTTTTTTGTTAAAATATAGATGTTTGATTGTACAATTAAAAAGTACGTCTTTAATAGATATGATTTTTTTTAATTAAAATACAGCTTTTTAAGAAATTTAAATTTAAAACTTCTTTAAAAAGTGCTTTTTCAGTAGATTTTTTAAAATAATGACAGTTAATAAGCTTATTTTTTAGTTTTTTTTGTCTTTATATTTTTAACATAATACCCGTAATATCTCCATATCCACATATCTCCATAATAAATTTTATATTTAACATATCAAATTATTTTAACTAAATTATTTTGATATTTATATTTATGATTTTAACTAAATTAT
>JAOXYD010056276.1:0-13140 GCA_028565735.1 Pinacopodium congolense
GTTAAGGTTTTTCTAGATGAACATTATCAACTATTCACTCCTGTTTTGAATTTACAAGTTTTATATTTAAATCTAAATGATACAGTTTTTCAATTCAAATTAAAAAGTCATATCTTTTTCAATTTAATCCCACCATTGTCTTTTTTTGCTAGTTTAAACCTTTCTTTGACTAATGTTAATATTGGCTTCCAAATTTCCATTTTGAATTTGTTTAAAATATTTGATGCATATTTCTTTTATGAAGTAAAAATACATTTATTTTACCTCAATGCTAAGGATGTAAGATATCAAGACCATATTTGTCATCTAGAGCTGAGCAATCATAACCTTCCTGAATAATGGTTATAACTTTGGATTGTTACCAATAAAGATTAAATTATCCATATATAAGCAAACAATGACAATATCTTCATTCTTACTAGTTTACATAAAAGGCATATTCATTCACATGCTTATGAAAATCATTACTAATAAAGTCTGTGTTAATTCAATTATACAATGTTGAAGGTTCTTGTTTTAACCCATAGAGCCTTTTTAAACTATAAACTTTGTCTTCTTTACCTTATTTCACATAACCTGGTGGTTGTTTAGCATAGACTTTTCTTCAAACACACCATCTAAGAAAGCATACTTGACATCCGTTTGAGATATTTTCTAATAATTTTAAGCAGTATGAAGGATGATCATACATAGTATCCAATCTAGCCATAGGAGTAAATACGCGAAAGTAATCATATTTGACTTTTTTTTTGGTACCCTTTAGCCACTATACGCATCTTAAAGCATTCTAACTCTTTATTAGGCTTATAGTTTATGTTGTACACTCATTTTACACCAAGCGATATCTTTCTTTTCAATAAAGTAGTTAAATCTTATGTACTATTCTTTTCAATGACAAAAAGCTCCTTATTTATAGTATTAATCCAACAATCATCATTAACTACTTCCTCAAATATCACAAGATTTCAATTGATAAAAAAATGGAAAACATTTTCTTCATTGTCATCTTCAGAATCATGATCATCAAAAATCTCATAATCTTCTAAATAAGTAAGTGGATGGCAATTACATTGTGAATTCTTAATTAGTAGTAATGCAGAAGGACTCGATGCTTTAGGCTTAATAAACTTTAGAGAAATATATAACTTATCAATTTGGTTTCTTGTTTCTATTTTATTACTTATCATTATTGGTGTTGGAAATAAACCCCTTTCTTTGTGTGATCAATCCCACAGATTATCTTCATCAAATGTGTCATCTTTACTACAATTACCTTTTGAGTCTTCGTATTTTAAAACTTGTATTCTTTTTTTTTTTCATACTATAACCAATAAAAATATTTCTTTTTGTCTTGAGCTTCTTTCTTAATTCATCAAGTAAATCTGCATAAGCTATAAAACCAAACACTCTTAGGAAACTAAGATAAATTTTATGCTATTTCTATAAATGCTACAATTCCATTTCATCCCTATTTTGTTATTTAAATGCTTAATTTGTCTTCCTTTTGCGTTTACATGCAGATTTGACCTTAAGGCACAGATACAAGTTGAAAGGGTCATGTTTTGAGAAGAATTAGAGAAAAGTTTGGAACTAGAATTGGTGTTGAACCAATTTTAGGACCTAAAATATCATTATATAAGGTTCCACACCCAATTTCAAGGCCATATAACTAGCCATGAAAAAGTTCACAAAGAAAAGATCAAGACAAGCTCGTTTGAACTCCAGATTTCATGCAAGTGATTTGGGGATGCATTAGGAGCACTTTCAGAGCTCAGATTAATTTGAAGTTTTATGGAGAGCAAGATCATCATGTGAGGAACCTGAATACAAAATTTCATGCCAATTGGAGATGCGTAGGGGGAGTTTGCAGAAAAGGTGATCAGAGGCCCAAGATATCAAACAAAACGACAATAAGGAGGGACAAAACACAAGACACTTAAAACAAATGCAAGGGACATGCATGCATGGGGTTTAATCAAACAAAAGACCTAGAGGAGATAGGACAAAAGGAAGTGATGGCTGGATAAAAAAAAGAGACAAAATACACAAATCTAAAGAAAAGATGAGAGGAGATCGTAAGATGGGCTAGAAAAGGTGGGACTCTCTGCTCTTTTGGCATATTAGGCTGCTTTTGTCTTTGTCCTCACTTGTTTTAGAGAGGTGGACGGTTGCTCATCACTTAGTGAAGAATAAGTAGGTTGGAGACCTTCCATCACTTGCTGGAGCCGTGCATGGTGGAGAGGGTTTTGCTTCAAGTCAAAAATAATGACTTTGTCTAATTGCTTTTATCTTGCTTTTGTTTTGACTTTGTTTGGATTTTGTATTGCTTTTTTCTTTAAATTGCTGCTAAAAATTTTGCATTTAGCCATAGATAACATGTTACATTCTCATTGTTTTTCCATTTATGTTAGCCGAATGAATTGCTTTGTATCCTTAGCCGAATTTCATGGTAGTTTTAGGTAGGTTTAGTCGAATCTCATGCAATGGTTAACCTTGTGTTTTAATTTCCTTATCCAATATTTGAAAAGTTTTTTACTTTCAAATATGAATGATAATTTCTAATTTATTTTTGATTAAGTATTAACCTGTTTAAAGTTTTATTTCATATAGTTTCAATTATTCATAGAATGTTTGGTTCACCTATGTTTAGTAGTTAATTTTTATGCATGTTATTAAGTTTTAATCAATTTAAATTTCAGTTTTTGTTTAATTTTTAAATCTGATTTATTTAAAGTGTGAAATTAAGTCTTAGATAATTAGGTTCTAGATAATTGCTTATTAATTGAAGTATCTTAAGTTTTCATTAGATAAAGAGTTGAATTTGATTTCTTAGATTAGTTATCAATTTTCCAGATTTTATCTTTCTTGTTTAAGCTTTAGATTTTAATCTTTTTCAGATTTGCTTTGATTAAAATTTAGCCTGGATTAAGTGTTATTCCATGAAGTTTTGTTTATTCATAGTGTCCTTAGTTCATTGATGCTTGGTAACTAACAATTGGTGCTTGTTTTGAGATTTTAATTCAAGTAATTTTAGTTTTTTTTCAAGTATTAGGTGCTAGAATTTTTTGTTAGAATATTACTTTGAGTTTTTTTTAATTAGGTCTTAACTAATTAATTAATTTCTTAGTTAACTTAAGTTTGTGTTAGTTTAAGTACTCAATTGTGTTTTTCATTATGTTTTTTAAATTTTCCAGCTTTTCATTTATTTAGTCAAGTATGATTTATGTTAATTTAATCTTTGTTTTAAGTAGCTTAATCATGTGTGGCTAGTTCTTTTAGGGGTTTGGAGATATTGAAAGAATGAAAGGATGAATATTATAAGAATGGAGTTGAATTTATGCTTAATTTGGTGCTTGTTTGTCTTGGTTGGTTTGGGACTTAGGTTAAATGTATGAATTACTAGTTATCTCTAGGCTTGATCATTATTTAGGTAATTTCCTAATCCAAGAGCTAGGGTTGAGCATGTGATACGTAATAGTCCATAGTGAATCCTGAAAGTGGAAATAGGTTAGTTGAATTTATTAGGACACTTAATCAACTTAACTAAGGTTCCATACCTTTAGGTTACACTTTCCAAGCTTGCGAGTTAGTGGGCTAAGTTAGTCGTTCCTTAGTACCTAAGGCTTCTTCACTATTAAATCTAGAGAGTTTGTTCTATATTATAGATGGGGATAGGGGCATTTCTAGAGATTGTTAGATTTAGAGGAATTGAGGGCTTGAGAGGTTATTCGAGCTTATAGGCTAACATCATGACTAGAGCAGCTCTTATTTGGTCTAGGATCAATGATCATCCCAACATCCTAAAGATATCTTCAACCCAATTCTTTTCTATTGTTATTAGTCTTATCTAAATTTGCTTTGTGTTTTTTTTCTTTATTTGTGTTTATTGCATCTTAGCTCATTTCGCTTTCATCTTTTCAGGGTGCTTTCTTTTCTTTTTCATGCAACATTTGAAATAGCATTTGCATCCTGACTCTCTGTGGTTCAACCCTAGCTCACCATTACTGCATAGTTTGGGTAGTTAAGAATTTATTATTTGATAGCTTGCGACGAGCTCATCAAATTTTTGGCATCGTTGTCGAGGATTTAGCGTATGTTATTTATTATTTCTTATGTTGTCTTTCTTTTTATTTTTGTTGCTCTTTGGTCATCTTTAATCTAAGTTTGTTTCTATTTTATAGCTTTTTCAAGTAATGACTTATTTTCAACATTATTTTTATTCTGATCCTTCTTGCATTAATTCTTATATCGATGATGATTTTGAGGTTGTTACTCTCTTAAGGTTGGAACAACAGGTAACAAAGCTCACACACTTAGTTACTCAAGTTGCAATAGATATCATCCAAACTAAGGTATGTGATTTTTGTTCATATTCAGTCCATTCTATTGATATGTGTCCTTCCTTGTAGGATAAGTAGCAATTTTATGGATTTGGCGGTTTCCAAGAGTTCCAACAAGACTGGTATGATCCTTACACTCCAAGCTACCATTCGGAGTAGGAAGATCAACCTTATTTTTCAAATAGGAGACACTAGCATGAATTTGATTCTCTAACATCATGCTATCAAGATTATCCACATGCCTCACCTATACCTTCAACTCCAACATCGCCTTCACAAGCTGATGGGATGTCATTGGAGGCGATCATAGAGAGTTTGACTACGAGCACTCTTCACTTTTAGCAGAAAATGAGGAGTGGCTTGAAGGATTTGGAAGATCAAGTAAGTCAGTTGGCTGAAGGGATTGCAAGTTCAGAAGATCAAGCATTTTCCATCACACTTAGCCAACCAAAAGAAGACTATGACGAGGTGTTATGTGATCATTTACCAGAGGATGGAGAACAACAAGGGCAAGAGGAGACCGTTAAGGAAATGGACATGTTCTTAAATGATGTTTAGGATGCTACACCTCCTGAGATCAGTATTACTTCATTTAGTATTACTGCTATCATTTTAGTTCTTTTTCTCATAGGTTGAATCTCGGGGAAGAAAAAGAAGAGAAGATGAGCAAGCAAGAGAAGCAAGAGGATCAGGAAAGAGAGGAGTTGAAGCCGATTGAATGCTTGAAGGAGTTATACATAAGCGAAGCGAACCAAACATTTTCTCCCTTACTCTTTTCTTTTAAAGTTTTACTTTATAAGATGTTTATATAATTGATTATTTTGTTTATACAATTATTTAAATTGATTATATAATTATTTATTTAACTTTTGCAAAATTGTTTAGAGAACTTGGTGAATTTATGTTAGAAATTTGTTTAGCTTCTATATAATAGTTTAGAGGAATTTATGAACTTAGAATTCATTAACTTAAAATGATTTTAAAAAAAACTTAATTTACTCGCCCTTTTAAGTGTCATAGCGCTAATAAGTGGTATTAGATCTGAGGTCTCACATAGGTATATTTCTAATGAAATTGTAAGTTTAAGGTCATTATAGCACATTTGCATAGTAATGGTATAAACAAACCCCCTTATTTTGATGAAAATAATTATAAGGATTGGAAATATAGGATAAAAGACTACCTTTTTGAACGTAAGAGTAGAATTTTGAGAGGTCGTAGAGAATGGACCTCACATCCCTATGAAGAATATAGTTATAAATAATGTAGAGAACATAATACCCAAGAATAAATTTGAATGGGATTACATGGGTGAAGAATTTATCTCTTTTAATAACAAGATTGTACATATTTTATTACTTGCATTGAGTGGGGAAGTGTTTAGTAAAGTCTAAAGTTTTGAAGCCTCTCAAGAGATATGACATATATTGGAAGAAGCCCTTTAAAGTGAAGAAGAGGAGAATGAGCATGAAGAAGCAACATACATATGTTTTCTAGATAAAGAGGTATGTCCTAACTCAAATTCTTTTAAAGATGATGTACTTGTTCTTGTTATCATGATGATGAATTTTTTTTGTGATATAGAGTTTTTAAATGATAAGTTAGTTGAATGCTTGAAAAAATTATTAAGAAAAAAAGAATACTTTGTCTACAAAATATAAGAAAATATCGAAATTACTAGATGCATGTAGACTAGAAAATGAAGAGTTAAAACATGAATTAGATGTTATACAAAAATTAATGTATGAGAATACTTCTTTAAAAAAAGTATAATCAAGGAAAGTGTAAGATGATAGTATGCACAAATTGTTAGAAGAAAATGCATCATTAAAGACACAAGTGTAATTAATGAATGTAGATAGTGATGCACAAAATTTTAGAGATAAATATAGACCTTTGTTAAAGGAGATAGAATCCTTTAAGAATTCATTGTCTAGTTTCACTAAAGAAAAAGGAAATTTAGAATACATGCTAAGATTACAAAAAACATTAGAGGATACAAGTGGACTAAGATATACCAATGATATTGCCCTGTCAAGTAGGAAGACAATTTTATTAAAAGAAAGAATTTAGAAGACGAAGAAGCAACTATGACATCCGTAGAGAATGATGTATTGACTTCTAAATCCTAACTGAAGAGACATCATCATGGTTCTATGAAGAATGTGCATGTACCTAAAAATAAGCATAATTTCTTTATAAATGCACAACATCAAAATAATGCATATAGGCCATATGTTAGTTAATTTAGGCCAACTCCTTCACATGACCCCCATATTCATATGCAAACATCTAAAGGCATGATTTATCCATATTCTAGGCCTAAATTTTATCAAAAAAGGACATTTAAGGATGACAGGTTTAGAAATGCATTTAAAAATAACATAAGATCACATTAATTTTTATGATGTTCCTTTGTTTTGCCATTATTATGGACATTTTGGTTATATAAAAAAGGGTTATTTTGATAAACAAAATATGGGTTTATAGATTACTAAGAGGTATAGATAGTAGTAAGGTTACTAACCCCAAGGACTCAGGTTAGAATGGGTACTAAATATTCGTTAAATTATGTTTATAGATCTATAAACATCAAAGGCGTCTCTAAGAGCAAAAGAAGAAAATCACCATCGCATATTATTGAAATAAGGAAAAAAAATAAATTTGTGATATATGAAAAAGAGAGGCACACCTTTATCTTGATTATATTATAGTTTAATGCAAAAACTTGAATTATTCTTAATTTTTTGGATAATGTTTGATGTTATGGATGATTACTTTAATGTAATGTCTTTGGTTTATGAAATACATAATTGATGCCTTTCAATAATTTGAGTGTTGCTTGATTATTTGAAAGCTTCATGAATTATATGTTATTCTTACATGACTATATCTTACATGATTAAGAAATTGAAAATTCTATATAAATATGCCTTTGAAAGAAAATTTTAGATTTCTTAAAAAGGGGGCATGTTGATTGTGATTTTATTTAAAATTTTAATGTCTTTGGTTTATAAAGTACACAATTTATGCCTCTAAATGATTTGAGTGTTGCTTGATTATTTTTAAGTTTCATGAATGATATGTTATTCTTACATAACTAAATCTTGCATGATTAAGAAATTGAAAATTATGTATAAATATGCCTTTGAAAGAAAATTTTAGATTTCTTAAAAAGGGGGCATGTTGATTGTTATTTTATTTAAACTTTTCTTGAATTTGTGATATTTAGATGATCATTGTCTCGGAAATTTGCATTTGCATCTTTTAAATGAAAGAAAAGTTATTGTTTTTATTTAAGGGAAGCTTTGATGTTCTTGATGATTTTATAAAAGTAGAGAAATTTACAAAATTCTCTACTAAAGAAAGAGGTTAGATGATTTTGATAAATCTTGAATTTTGATGAATTGTGCTCATTATTTGTTTTATGAAATTTTTAAGAAGTTTGATTTTGCATTGAAAGTTTAATAGATAAAATCTATATTTTTGTATGTGATGTTCAATGCAATGACTTCTCTTTGATGGAATCCTAATTTATGATTTTAACTGGAATGGTGACTTTTAAATTTAAATGTTTCATGAACTTATACATGACTTTTGAATTTTGATATTTTAGATGTTTATGAATTTTCACGTCATTAGAATTTTGGATGATTATAGGAGTTGATAAATTTGATGCTTTTGAACTTCAAAATTGCTTGATATTAGATTATATTTTACATAAGGGAAGCTTAAGTGTCTTAAATTTTGAAAAGTGAATTTGACCCTTGGGTTTTTTAAGTGTTGGTTAATGAAATTTTTCAATAACTTTAATACATTCTTTATAAATTCTTGCGTTATAATGCTTTTCAAAAGGGAAGATAAAAAGTTAGATGTGATATTGTGTCTTGCTTAAAGTGAGTTTTGACCCTTAATGAATATATTGCATGAATTTAAGGGGAGTAATGATTCTAAATCAATTTAACGAGAATTGTAATGAAATTTTTGAATTGGTTGTAAATCTCGAGTTTGAAATTTTTGAGTTCGTAAAGCTTAAGCTTGTGAATTTTTTGGAATTTGTTGAATTATTGATTTTGATAAACTTAAGAGGAGTTAATCAATTTGAATAACTTAATACTCTTTTAAGATTTGATAATGTGTTTTTTTGTGTGCTTTTGATATTTGCTTGGTTTTTTGATGAGTTTTTGCATATATGATGATTAGTTTGAATATGGAATTAGGATATTGAATTTTCAATATAATCACTTTGTTATTTTTGGTTTTATATATGAGAGGAGTGCCTCTTTTTGAAATCCTTGAGTGGTATTAAGATGTATTTGAAAAAAATTCGTTATTTTCTTTGATAATGTGGCTTTTGAAATGAACTTTGGATATGTGGAAAAAAATTAAAATTTTGGTATTACTAATATCTTGTAATTGGTATTAAGAGTTGGTATAACGCTTTTCGGATATTTGAATTGAGATGATATAATATAAAGAGGGAAGTGTGCCTTCTGAAGCTTTTAAGTTATATTTGATATTTTGGTATTTGTCTTAGCCTTTTTTGTTGTAAAATGAGATTTTAGGTATGTGATGAATCTCTTTGAGTTTTAATGACATTTATTGTGAACTTAAATGAGTTTGTCATTAGTGATAGTTACGGGGGAGCGTGCTTAAGAGAGTTTTCAAATGATTTTGAAACGTTTTAAGTAATATTAAGAAAGGTTGATTAATATTAAAGTTATATACCTTTTTATATGTGAAATTTTTTTATGATTACAAAAAGGAGAGAAGATGTGGGATATTAGATTAAGGAGAAGCAAAATGTTTATATGTGATTATTAGAATATCACATGGTTTTGTTATCATAAAAAATAAAGAGATTGTTGAGTCAAGTGTGGTTCCACCTTTATTTTGATGACTATAAAATTTTACTACTAATAATTTTTAGTATGTGTGATATATTGTAAAGATAGGGTTGAAGATAAGGTGTGAGTTTGAAGAAGACTTTAGGGCATGAGGTATGAAGATGCAAGGTATGAAAATTCATTTTTGGAGCTTTAGAGATCAAGAGACTTTATGAAGATCAAGATAAAGGTTTAAGATGATTATCAAGATATAATTTAATAGGTTGTTATTTTAAATTTTCATATTGTCTTATCTTAATTATCTCACAGTGTTAATAGGGTCATATCATACAATTAGCATTCATAATTGGTGATTTTGCATATAGGATGTATAATTAAAAGGAGTTGTGTCTGAATGATTTTTCAAGGATCCTCTTAATACATAAAAATAATTTTGGAATTGGATTGATATGCATATGTGTAAATAGATGATAGAATATGTTGCTAAGGGTAGATTGGGTAAATGTGTTAAAATATGTTAATGTGTTAAGGTTTGTATTAAAAAGATGATAAGCTATATGAATTGTGTCAAAGGATGTGTGAAAAGAAAAAGTTAAGTTGTGTGATTGTGATAACGTGTGTGAATGTGTGTTAAGAAAATATTTTAGGATGATTAGAATTGTTTATGATGTGTTAGAAAGTACTTGGAAATATTCAAATTGATTTGGATTTATTTATATGAGTTTGAGTGTTTTAAGCATTGAAAAATTAGTATGTAATTAGACTAGTGGACCAATTGATAAAATAGTTGACTGGTAATACATCAACTAATGCAAGTAGAGGATGATCAGTCGAGGAGAAAATCACGTAGCAATGATCAAATATATAATGGTAAAATGCAATAAATATTTTAGATTGTTATGCAATGTTCAATAACAGTTAGGAGGCCTAAAAACCAATATAAATAGTCATTTTATCTGTGTTATTTTCATATGAGAAGAGATTGAAACATTCATACAAGTGATTTGAGCATTGTGAGCTTTGTTTTATGAGTTTTAATGTTGTATTTTATTGTTTTAATGAAAGTTTTATCAACTTTCAATTGTCCATCCATAGAAGTTTTTTTGTGAGCCTTAAATACTTAGATTGATTAAAGAGTTACATATTTTAATGGTGTTTGTAAAAAATGAATATTTGAGAAGGTGAATTTGTGAAGGTTACATGTTAGCCTGTTGAAAAAGAAGGTTATTGCAAAAGTTATACTTAAGTCTGTTGAAAAAGTAAGCCATTTTAAGGGTTATCTAAGAACCTATTGAAAAATGGATATGATAGGGAAATTCTCAACAACATATTGAAGAGTGGATTTAAGAGAAAGGGATTGTCTCCGAACTATTATAAATTCAATTTGTTTATTTTCTTCCTTACCCTTTTACTTTAAAGTTTTATTTTATAAGTTGTTTATATAATTGATTATTTTATTTATATAATTATTTAAATTTATTATAGAATTTTTTATTTAGGTTTCACAAAATTTTTTAAAGAACTTGTTGAATTTAGATTATAAACTTAGTTAGCTTCCACATAATAGTTAAAAGGAGTTTGTAAACTTAGAATTCATTAACTTAGAAACATTTTTAAAGAACCTAATTCACCCCTAGGTGCCATAAGGATAGGAAGAATTTCTTTAGCTATGGTGTAATAGGAATTCCATTAAGTAGATTACTCATAATAGGTCTCTTAATAGTCAAACAAACTAACCTATTTGACTTTTCCTAAGTTGCACGGATTGCTTTTTCAAAATGAGTACTGGAAGGTATTATAGGAGATGGATTTTGTCTTTATGACCATGTTAAGAACAACCTCTATAAAAAAACTCCATATCCTCCTTACATTTGTTGAAATTAAAACCAATCAAAGTTATAATAGTAATAATACAATTTTTTTTATAGAAAACATGAATGCAAAACAAATAATATATCACGTTATCAGCATAAAAGTAGGATAACAATAATACCAAAAGTTATAAAAGGTACCTATATCGAGCAACTCATATAATATATTGTGAAATACTTATGGGAATAATTCATAATATATAAACAAGATCATATAAAAGTAGTTAGAGCACGCATAATTAACTCATGTAATTCTACCACCTATGGGTGTATAGATCACTCAAGAATAGGATTTCCCCCACCTAATGCCGTTATGCATATTTCAAGTTTCATATAAGATCAACACCTATGGGTAAAATGATCAAATATAAAATAAGAGACATCCTTTAATATGTAAGCAAACATGATTCTTCTACTAATTTAAAAGGCCACTGTAATGACTATAATTTCATTGACATTCAAACCATTTTATCAAAGCATAATGGATATATCTACATGGTATCTTCACATTTAATCTGTATGGGCATATGTGATAACTTACCATTGTATGTTGTAAATTATCATATGTAATTATATATAATAACAAAATAATGTTGAATGGATTATCAGTATCCTTATGTTGAAAATTCTAACAATATAAATATCCTGAAAAGTGATAAATCATGCAATATAAAATAATAGAAATTAAATAATATAATAAAATCACATTTATCTATATTGATTTAAGTTTATTGAATGAAGAAATCACTTTAAAATAACATTTATAACCTTATTTAAACTTTTTTTTAAGTTAATGACATAGTGGGGATGATATCATCATGATGTCAGTGAATGGGGAAGGATGTGCATGGTTTTATATAGCACGTGTTCACGCACGCCAGATGTATTTAGTGTATGTGATGCACGCACTAGACATATTTTCATGTGCATCGACTAGCGTGGCACATGTGTTACACTACATGCGCATTATGCATGCAGATATACCCCTTCTCACACGAGTTGGACTGTGGCTAACACTTGTCCCTCCATCTACAGATCCTTACCTAGATATGGCTCCCATGTGTGTATGCATGTGTTTAATGGGTTTCTTCTTCCGTAATCGTTTTCCATCCATTTCTTTTCCAAATTCTAGCCATATTTTACTGGAAAAAAATTAAAAAACTATGTTTTTCTCTTTTTATATTATTTTATGCATGTTTTAAGTAACAAACCAAGCCATCATAATAGAAAACACCAAATATTAATACAAAATAGGTTTTCTTCTTTTTTTCTATATGAAGAAAGAATTATCTCCACATTAAATCACACAAATATGATAGTGGCTCTTAATGAATTTTTTAAAAACTTTTCTAGCTTTGATGTTGCCTTCTCTTTCTCTCTATTGATCTATGGCTTTGTTTTACTTTATTTGTTAGTAAATGAATCTACAAAGTAAGAGGGAAGGTAATAGTGAAAGAATCAAGCGAGAAGATGCAAATAAATCATAGAGAGAGTGTGGAGGGTTTTGCTCTTTTCTATTTGCTTGAATCTTGTGATGGTTCAAGTAAATTGAATATTCAAGACTTATTTATAACAAGAACAAGATACTCTTTATTTATAAGTAATATTTATTGGATTCTCCCACCATAAATGCCATAAATAAATACTCGACCCACACAAATTAGGAACCATTTTCTTTAATAAACTCTATATTTATCTTTATTTCGGATCAAACCTTCATTTCACTTAGTTTGATTAATGTTTATCCGACTTAATGGTTAAGAATATTCTAGCATTTCCTTCTCATCCTTATCGTATTTAATGTTTTTCCATAAGCTACGATTATGAAAACACTTTAACATTTCAAAGTCATACATAATTGCTTCAAACTCACTCCGAGATCACTTGAAAACAGAGGGCTTAATAAAATTATACTGTTGAAGGTTTTTAAGGGGATGTTTAGTTGGGTTGTGGGTTGCAATTTTTTATTGTGGTAGTTGTATTTTTGTATTGATAATTGTGTTTTTTTATCGATTTCTGTGTTGTATTAGTGTGTTTTCTTTATCGATTTTTGTGTTTAGAAAAACAGGAAACCAAAACCAA
>JAOXYD010056296.1:0-13140 GCA_028565735.1 Pinacopodium congolense
GTGCTAGATTTCAAGTGTCACCTAGGGAATGTCATTTTTTAGTTATTAAACACATTCTTAGATACTTGCGTGGAACATTGCTTTTAGGACTTTAGCATCATAGGAACATATTTTTGGAATTAGTTGGGTATTTTGATGTTGATTATATGGGAAGTTTATAATATAAAAAATTTCATCTAGTGCAAGTCAATTCTTATATAATGCATTGGTATAATGGTTTAGTAGAAACAAAATTCGGTTGCACTATTTACTGCAAAAGCAGAGTACGTAGTTGTCAGTAGTTGTTGTACTCAAGTTTTGTGGCTTAGACAATAACTTAAGAATTATGGTTTAGAACTTAGTAAAATTCCCATTAGATGTAATAATATAAGTGCAATTTGTTAAAAAAGAACTTCATTCAACATTGTAAGACAAAGTATACAATGATTATGTATCATTTTATTAGAGATTATGCTCAAAATAAGGATATCAAACTTGAGTTTATTGATGCCACGCATTAATTAGCAGATATTTTCACTAAATCTATGTATAAGGATAAATTTTGTATGATTAGGAGAGAGCTAGATATGATCGATGGTTCCTCTTTATGATTTTTAAATACTCGTTTCATTTTTTTATTTTTTTTATAAGGATAAATTTTGAGTTTATAGATATGATTTGTGCTTTTGTTATGATTAAATGCTTATTCATATCTTTTTAATGATTCTAAAAAGGAGGAGAGATGTATGTAATATATTTTGTTTTATTAATTATTTTAGTAAGGGGGAGTAGCAATTATTATTCTCTTTTCAAATTATAGTATAATGCATAAATTTAGGGGAAGTTACTAATTTAGGAGGCATGATTAATTCCTAAATGATTTGTTAATTTTAAAATATGTTGATTTGGTTTTAAGTAAATAGTTGCATAATCGTGTTGAATTTATAGGGAGTTCGGTGTTTTTTAGAATTTGAATTTGTACTTTTGAAAGAAGTATTGAATTTTTGGAATAGTTTTAGATTTAATATGGTGATTTAGATTAGTTTTATTCATTCTTCTTTTAATGATAATCACATGATGCTAAACACGAGTAAATGATTTTTGTTAGATTATATTTATTATATTACATGGTTTTATTATCATTAAAAAAGAGAA
Organism: Pinacopodium congolense; assembly: GCA_028565735.1. Classification (NCBI taxonomy): domain Eukaryota; kingdom Viridiplantae; phylum Streptophyta; class Magnoliopsida; order Malpighiales; family Erythroxylaceae; genus Pinacopodium; species Pinacopodium congolense. The sequence continues at coordinate 1,135 of JAOXYD010056296.1, forward strand.
AATTATTGAACCACGGAGGTTCATCTTATTTCGATGATGACAAAACACTTAATAGACTAACATTTTTGTGTGTTTTAGGCATTGAAAGATACATATTAAGTTGAAGTATTAATGAAGAGGTTTATAAAGTCTTGGAGTAAAAATGAAGTTTATAAAGTGGATTGATTAAGATTCAAGAATTTAGAAGAGTCAAGATAGAACATATATTGGTTATGACTTTTGATCCTTATTGTAGATCTTATTTAAGTTCTTTTTAGTGTTTTGATGAGGCTTACTTCATGTATGATACATTCATATTTTACAATATGCACATAGGATGCGCAATCAAGAGGAATTTTATATGAAAAGTTTTTAATAATCCTGTTGATGAGTTAAAAATATTTTCTTTTGGAAGATTTTAGATGTGTATATGAGTTTAAGAAATGTTTATAATGTTAAAATATAATTGAATTGGTTTGCCATTGCCTTAGGAAATTCTTTATCTTTCTAGGAGATAAACTGCGGTTCTGGGTGAGTTTAATAGTATCGTGTGTCTCTTACCATTGTTCTTTATGTAGGGTTGCTGGGTTTCACCAATGACACTATTGTAGACGACCCACATTGAATAGACTACAATGGCAGTAGATCAATGGTACCATTGAAGTCCTTAGAAATTGTAGTTAAAAAGAAAAAAATCAACCAAAAACAGCTATTTCTTAACAGCAATGAACTTTTAATGTATTAGAATGTTGGGCAATGGTAATAAATGAATAGTTTGAGATCTTAGGCTTATAAATATGTTGTTTTATATCAATTTTCATCATCTAAATGTCTAGAAATCAATTATTCAAGTGATTTGAGCGTAAAGAAACTTTTTTTTAGGTGTTCTTTAAGTTTTCTTTGTGAGTTTTTAGTCCACAATTTTTCTACATACATATTAAGTTTTGTGAGCCTCTAAATACACTAAATTAAGCTTGAGTGAGATTATTTTTAAAGTGTATTTTTTAGAGATAATATAGTTACGAGAAAAGGTTCTTTTTAAACGAAAAAAAAGAAGTAAGTTATCCTTGAGCCTAACAAAAAGATTGTATTCTAACGTTGTTCTCTTTAATTAAAATGAAAAATCTCAATAAGTTTTATTAGAGACTAGGGTAGAAGAAAGTAGACCTTTTAGAACTAGTATAAATCAATTGTGTCTCTTTTTTTATACTATTTACATTTATGCACTTATTTTTCTAAATTTTATTTCAATTGATTTGTTAGGTTTATTGACATCCAAAAATTGTTCTTATATCATTGTTGATTATATAAGTGAATTTTTTTTTGTGAAATTACGCATATTAAACTTATTTTGCTAAATCGCATATATTATCTGTTTTTCACAATTCTTACTACAAAAGTTTTTAGAATTTTATATGAATTTAGAAATTTATTGAGTAGATTTTTAATTAGTTAATTCACCCCTCCCCTTCTTAGGTGTCATCTATGACTAACACTTTCAATAAACCATCCTCTTCATAACTATAATAATCAATTTTTACTACCTTATAAACTCTTTTAGTGTAGAAAATAAGATTGATTACTACTAATGCATATGTTTTAATTAAGAAATCATGTAATTCTTAGGCTCAAGTTAGTGATAATGTCTTAAAGGTGATCCTTAAGTTTAACATCCAACATAATACTTGGTTAAAAATTTGTAATAGAGACTTTATGTAAAACTCCACATGAGAGATAGATATCATAACCTCGTATAAAAATGGAGATGATGAATAAATGCTTTTTTTAAACTTATAGAAAAAGTTATTAATCAACTTTCTAACTAATCATTTTCAATCCTATCTTTCTCTTAAACTTGAATTCAAATCGATGTTAAGCCAACATGGACTTGGGAAGTAACTAGTATTAAAAAATAGTGTTAAGTTCATTAGAAACTCGTATAATTTGGTCAACTATTATTTAGATCTTTGAGGTTTCAAAACTCTTAAATAAATTCTGAATTTTGAAATAACTTTCATTCCTTATCTTTTATTAATTTTGTCTTACATAATCTAACGAAATGTTAATTGGATCTACCCTCGTGGCACTTCAGGTCCATGTAACACTCTACTGTGACAATTACTGAGTTTTACTATAATATGATGTCATTTTGATAGTTGTTTTAGTCACACTAAAATGATGCCATTTCGGTAGTTGAAGAATCTATTAACTTTATGGACTCGCCTATAGACCTCCCCCCTTGGGGGTTCTGTGTAGCCCACGTGGGACTTGTATGGGGTCTCATCACTTTTTAAATTTAAAATTATTATTTTACTCTTTTGTCTTTTTATAAGTTTTGTCATTACTTGAAGGTATATGTATCATTTTATAAATTTTTTAATGCACTTTTACATATTCACCTTTAAACTATTTATAAAATTACTTTGATACCTTTAATATATTTATTATTTTACCCTTATTTTATTTATAAAATTACGAAATAATCAGGAAGGGCCATAGAAAACTACCAAACCTGAGGTTATGTAGTTTTTCTGTAACTTTATACATAAATAATTTTGTTTTTTCGTCCTTACTAAAATGATGTTGTTTTTATACCTGTCCCTTTAATACCTTCTCCTCCTCGTTTCCCCCCTCCCCCCCCCCCCTCTTCCTTGCTACTAATTTCCCTCTCCCTATTCTCCTTCTTCTCCTCCACCAGTCTCTCCTCTACCAGTCTCCTTTGCCAGCCTCCTCCACCATCATCCTTTGGCAACGTCCTCCATAAGCATGCCCTTTCCACTTCTCTTATTGCAAGTGCTTTGCAACCAGTGTATTAAATACTGTACCGGTACCGGTACCGAATTGGTCCAAAAAATGGTACTGTACTGGTACCAGTTAATACCAGTACCGTTTTGGATAATTATTTAAAATTATAAATTAATTTCTAAATTTTATAAAATTTACAAAATTGTTTATAAATATATTATGTTATGTAATTTTTAACTTAACTTTAAACTTTAAAAGATCAAAATACAAAATTTTTTCTTAAAAAATTTTTTTATTTTATTTCGGTACCGGCCAGTATCGGTCAATACCGGTCGGTATTTGAATCCGGTACTGTTATCCACCATTTCGTACCGTTTTCCGGCCGATAGGGTACGAAATAGAATACTCTAGGGATGACCTGCAATAAAGGAAAGACTTAAATTAACAAAATCCTTTGTAATACATACTTTATGACAATTAAACTCAAACTTGAAAGTAACAAATTTTGCTGTCGGGTCCATATTTCATCCCTTAATCATGTCGGTAGTTTAGCTCTTATAAAGGGAAGTCCTAATTGTCTCTAGCAGTAGAATATACAGATCACTTACCTAAGTGCTTTTGCATAAGAGTTAATAAAGAGCTGACTTTCCAGCAATTGTGCAAGCATGCTGCCTCAAGTAGCGACTTATTTCCATCTGTCATTACAAAACTTCAAATTTACCTACTATGCCGATGAATGTCATCATGATAAATTAACATCAAGCATAACCAAACATCAATAGCACCGCCACCAGCAACTACAGTTGAGTTCTTCAAAGACCCTTCTAACTATCATGATTGCGTCAGGTAAACTCCGTTTAGCTTCCTCAATGAACTGATGTTGACATGAAACTCAATGTGAACATGAGTATAACAGTAGTGAACCATCAGTCAACTGATTCAACAAGTAGCAAACCTGATCAGCCCCACCAGGCAGAACAATGGTTGCAGTTCTTCCAGAAGGGCATCCACTAAATATATTAAACCTCTCATTTCCAACTTGCCTTTCCTCAAACACCTCACAAGTTCCAAGAACCTTGTACATCGAAAAACAAAAACACCATTACTTTCAGGAAGAAGAAAAGCGTTTGCTTTTTACACAAACATGAGCAGCAAGGATAAACTCGAAAGTATTATGCATCACAAAGAAAAAGATGTTTTACCTCGTCAATTATGTTGTTAACAGTTGTTTGCAAAATTCCACCAGTTGCAAATCTTCTTCACTTACCCGACCAGCACAGAAAATATCTTGACCTGCAAAATACTGTACCAAAAATTCCCCTAAAAGACATCTAAAAAGAAGTCTAAACTTGTGAAGATAAATGCCAATGTTGGTTCTATGCATTGCAGCTATACACATCAGTTGTGCCCCAAAAGTTGAGGTTGATCGAGTGGAATCAGATGTGGATACAATCACTAATGTCGCAAAGTTGGAGCTAACTGATGGATGGTAAGAAAATTGGATTTCCAAGCACGTTGGTTGGAGTCACACGAATATACCCTATTTTGTACAAGGCAAAGTAATTTGAGATTGATCTATCTTTACCTCCTAAGTGTATACGGTAGTCTCTGTTGGATAATACTAACTCTTGTTCTTCCCTGTAGATTAAGTAATGGTGGATCTGTTATGAGATCAGAAAGAATGGAGGCCAAACAAATGCAGCTATACAATCAGAGGTAACATCTATCCTTAACCATGAAATTGTTTTCCAATAAAGATGACACATTCTCGACTACAGTATGTTGAATATTGAGTGAAAGCTGAACTAAAACTTTAAAGTCTCAAATAAAAGATAGAAATGCAGTGTTTGAAATTATTACATATCTGTGAAGTGATCATTGGCAGTGGCAACTACATTTTTTCTCCTTTAGGAGTGTTTGAAACTAATTATTACACATCTCTGAAGCAATAATTTATTGTGACAACTTTTGATGACAGGTAGCAAGGCAGTTGGAAATGGATAAAGCAATAGAGAAAGCTTTGCAAGATGCTGACTTGGGAAAGAGAGAAGTGACTCCGTTCATGAGGGTTAGGATGGTTGGATTAAGTGAGTATAGAAACAAAAGCAGAGCGAAAGGAGGTCTAATAACGATCTGGAACCCAACTGAGATACAGGTGATATCCTTTGTGAAATGTTCCTTCAATTCTTGTATAACATCTACCTTTACATGCTTATCCTTTTTTCTTCTGCTTGTATATTAATGCATAGACCCATCTACTCTAAGACATGCATGCACATTTTATGTGCTTGTTTAACTAAGTTACTGTTTATTTTCAATCAGTAGTTTTTTAAAAATTCATTTCTTTGATATCTTTGTGGTGTTGACACAAATTTACCAATATTTAAACTGCAAGTTGAGCTGGTTTAGGGCCAGGCCTATGCCGTATCAGGACTTTTACCAGTGAATTCTGATGCGAATGCACTTTACTTTCAAGCAAGAGGATCTACAACCAATTGGCTACCCCTATCTCCCTTAGCAGTCCAACTTTTCCAGTAAGTCTCTGTTTGCTTTATCTATATTGTAGCAGTTGACTCGAGTTAATAGTTGTTATCTGCAGGCCCTTCTTCAGTCCTCGAATGTCAACATCATTGTGAAATTTAGGAGAAGTTCCACCGTGCAGGTAAGTTTTATAACTCAGCCTGTCAATGCTGATACCTCTACATTTAGGAGGAATGTTTGATGCCTATGCCATGCTTGTGAATGGACAGTGAATTTGATATTTCTGCATATGTCGTGTATGTCGGAGAGGTTTATATGACTGCTCAGCAGAAGAAACAATGGGTGTTTGTGACAGATAACTCCATATCTCTGTTATGTGCTCTTGATCTTGATTTTTTTAGTTTGATCTTGTTTATGTTTATGTGCTCCGTCTGTAGGTAAGATTACAGATACGAATCTTAAAAACTTTTTAAGGATATGAAGAAAGAATCCTTTTGATCATAGGAAGTGATCGCTTTATTATTATTATTTTTTTGGTCTAATTTATGACAGATTCAGTGATTAATCCAGTTCTATAGTTGCGTTCTAACTTCTCTGTCTTTTATCTTTTGTTTCTGTTTTTAGCTTCAAATGTTTGGAGAAGTTGGGAGGTCTTCAGTGGGGCAAAGTCGTGTATAAACACTAAGGATGGAGCCTGATCACGTGTATTTGATTGCACGCTGATATTATTCACTTCCTCGAAAACATTATGAGGCTGATCTCTGCAGACAATTTGCCTTGCGCAGCAATTTGGTTTTTGTTGTATTAAGATCTTTGAAATTGTTTCAACAATTTTAATGTAGCAGATAAATTACTGACTTATCTAAAGATTCAACAAAGTTTGTGAATGACGATTACAATAAGGAATTCTTGTTTTCCTTTCATTTTGTTGGATTAACCATTAAATTATGTATTAGGTTATACTGAGTGTTTGGTTCTCTTGATATCTATCCTCTTTATTGATTATATTAGCTACACCATAACAATTAACCTTGCAATCGATATTTTATTGCCCGTTGATAATTTTGCACATATTTAGTTTTAGGGTTCCTTCTCGGCTTTGCGTTGCTTCCTCGCCCACAATTTGCATGGTTAGATCCTCATAATCTTCCTGCCATAGTGAATATGAAATCGAAGTACAAGCCTTACCAAACAGCTTTGTGGTTCGTCTCTGTTGTTCTGCTGGGTGTTGGGCGAGTCATTTGCTCAATTTTAAGCTGTCCAAACGTTGATCATCAATCATTTCATATACTTGCTTCACAGTTTCTAAATCTAAATCATTGCCTGTTCAATATGTAAATGTTTTGTGGTGAAAAAATGAAACATATGGGACGATTATGCACTCTTTTGTTGAGGCTGTAAATGCCATGCGGCAATCATTCAGTAATTATGACTCGATTTCCATGTTAAGTCATGTATGCATGTTTTGATAACTCCTGCAATGAACAGATAATGACTTGAATTCTTTTTGATCCTTTGGGGCCTTGTGGGTGTGATAAATGGCATCATGGGGTCATAGCATTGAGTACGCAATGCTATGACAGCTACTATGGTTTTTGCGACGTCTGTAACCTGTTAGTGTTTGGAGGGTTGCAAAATTATATTCCACATGAAACCTGGAATGTATACTCAACTACATTAATATTTCAATGTTAGTATCAACCTTATAAATGTTGCTGGTGGAAATTTATGTTTGGCAAGTTGTGATTGGATATACAAAATTTAATATACTGTTTTATGATGACTGTACGTGGAGTTTAGCATTCATTTGGATGAAGCTTTGTTCACCCACTTCATATTAGTTCATCAGGTTGATGTCTAGAGTAAAACTGTTCATTACAATATAATGATACCACCTCGTGTATGTATTAATTGTCATAGGAAATGCAAGGGGATTATCATAATTTCGATGCATCATGCATTTGACAACATAAGTGGTTGAACGAATGGGAACTTGCAAGCTTGTTGTTACAGCAACACAGAATGTTTTGGGATTGCTTAATTGATGTATGTCAACATAAAAATCTTTGAGGAAGAGCAAAGCAATTGTGGTAACTTATGACCCTTTATGTCTTATACCGAGATTTGAACCATATAATTGAAAATGTGTTGTCTTGCTAAAATTCACTCGATGTTTGAAGGTCAATTATGTAGGGCAATTGAATGGTCCAAGGATGCTAAACAAATAGCTTACTTCCTATATCTATAGCCATCAAGAACCTTTTTGCAGCTGAGTTATTTCACTATTGGCCATTTTATGGCAAACAATCTGGTTATTAAGACTTTAGAAGCAATTAAGGACTTCGTATACTGGGACATCATGAAAATTTAGCCAAAATTGATGCTTCATTGACCTCACAACCTCCACAAATTGTCAGTAAATTCATGAACTGTGTAAAATCTCATACATAGAAACATCATATATGAAAGTAGCTGATAATTAAATTCATGTAAAATACATGACCAAAATGCAACTAGATTGTGTGTTTTGGGACACATTATAAATCTGCTATTGTGTGACATAACTGTGTCCCAAGACCATCAACGTCTAGGACACCGAAATGTCACATGATCACACAAAAAAAAACAAAAAAAAGGCCAAAATTCACAAAGTGTCACATATTCATGCCATTGTTAAACCAAGTTGCGTTTACCAAAGTTTTTCATCTTATTCATCGTCATCGCTTATGACTATTATTTCCACTTTCGGACGTTTGGAGTCACATTGATCAACATCTTCTGCAGTGCGTTTTTTAGCTCTCCCGCTGCAACTAATTGTTATATTGTCCAGGGTTACACCACATCCATTTGCCTATTGTAAGGAAAAGTGTGTTATGGTATATAATAAAATGAAAATAAGACATAAATGTTCAGAAAAAGCATGCAGCAAATATTCAAAACGAACAGCGAATAGAATATCACGTGTGCTTTCATTAACTCCAACTCCTTCTGTAAACAATAAATAATGTTGCATTTTAACTGCAGCTCAAATTTCAACCTCCTCACTAGCCTCTTCACAAGTGAATCTTTCATGTCTGGAAGATAGTTTGATGCAAAAGATTAGTACTTTGTCCATCTCAAGATGTAAGGTGCAATAACATAAATATACAAATATGCAGTATATTTGCATCATGTTTCTGCAACATAAATACCTGCATCATCGACATCCATCTCATTGATGAAGAATTACGTTTTTTGTTCAGCTGTGGACAACCTCTTCATGTTGGGTAGTGTTAGTAATCTCTGGAATGAAAATATCAGGAGCAACAAGCCTCATACGTATATATAGAGAGAACTTGACATGTATAAACTGGAAGAGGTGTTGCTTTTGGCGGGATTAGGTTTTATGTCTCTCACCTTTAGACCAATTTCAAACTGATTAAACCATGCTTATAGGTTTTTGGCACCAAATTCTTTAACAAATGCCAGAAACATGTAAAATCAGTGAAGGACTGTGGAAGGTGGGAGTTGGTATCCCTAATATCCCTTAATTCACACTCATCCATTCAAATGCCAGAAACATGTAAAATCAGTGAAGGACCATACCCATGTCAGACAATTTTTCATAGGAGTGATGGAGGTTGGAAGGACATGAGTCATTCATTCATCAGTATTGCTGTGTTCTGATATTCAATTTTCCCCTATTTTTGTATCTCCCGAAAATTGATTTTCCCTCCATAGTCTGTCACAACTCACTAGTCATTGAGCAGTAATAGACGTTGGCTAACCTCTCATGTCTTCTCCTTCTTATCAAATACAGGTCTACATATTTTTCTGTTCAGATGGCAATAACGCTGGATGTTATACATCACAATAGCAACTGAACATCCAAGAGGACTTCACAACTGTCGGGCATAATTCCTTCTTACACTATGGATGGGGTCCAGATATCACCCAATTCAAACATGGCATTAAAACACGTGGAGAGGTACTCCCACCATCCATTGCCTTGTTAATTTTTAATCAGGATGTTATTTCTTCATTGTCTAACCGAAATCACTGATTCATAGTTTCAATAATGTTTAGTCCACCCAAACATTGCTATATTATGGAAACAATTCAATTTTGTTTTGTTTTGTTAAATTTCAATGAATGATAGCAATTCATGAATCAACCACTCCATTGGCTGTGGCCCATGAAATCCATTGTTTAGTAAGTGGATAATTTTGGTTTCCCATTTACTTTTTGCAGTAATGTTGCCCATTACCATGGAGGGAATTCACCACAAATACATAGCAACCCAGAATTTGCAGTTAATGATGTAGCTGTAAACAATGAAATTGACAATTCACGACAAGTTCTATTCATGACAGAGATCCAACCAATTGTAGATGCTGCATATGTTAATAGGGTTGACGTATTATTAGAGGAGGGTATTCAAATGCCATCTTGGAAATCAATATACCATTTGTATCAAGAGTATGCTAAGAAAAATGGTTTTGCTGTTGCAATACGTTGTGGTAAAAAGGATGATGATGGACAGTTCCGGAGTAGGACTTTTGTATGTCATCGAGGTAGATCACACAAATCACAATCGTTGAATGGATTGAGACCTCGTTCATCGGGCAGAATTGGTTGCATGGCAAGGTTGTGCTGTCGGGCCACAGGTAATTGTTGGAGCATCGTTAAATTTCAAGATTCACACAACCATGAATTGAATCCAACCAATGTGAGGTTTATAAGGCAATACCGAACAATCGATGCCCAAGTGAGTAGAAGACTACAATTCAATGACAGTTGTGGTATTAGGCCGACAACAAATGTGCGTGCAGTGGTAGCTGGTGCAGGAGGTTATGAGAATTTACCATGTTTACGAAAAGACTGCTTAAATTACTTAGATATGATCAGGAGACAGAGAATGATGGGTGGTGACGCTGAAGCAGTCTACAAGATGTTCATCAGAATGAAAGAAAAAGACAATCGTTTTTTTTATGCACTTGATTGTGATGAACAAGGGCGATTAAAGAATGTACTATGGGTTGATGCTAGGAGCCGAGCAGCATATGTGGAGTTCGGAGACGTTGTGACTTTTGACACAACTTACCTCGTCAACAAATATGATATGCCTTTTGCTCCTTTCGTTGGTGTGAATCATCATGTGCAATCAACATTACTTGGTTGTGCACTATTGACGGATGAGACAACAGAATCCTTTTGCTGGTTATTTCGCAAATGGTTGACTTGTATGAATAATGTACCACCCAAGGCCATTGTAACTGATGAATGCAAAAGTATCGGTAATGCTATAAGGACATTTTTTCCAAATGCAAGGCATCGTCTTTGTCTTGGGCATATATTAAGAAAGTTCCCTGAGAAGTTTGGCGCACATAGGGCTTATAAAAAACTAAAGGGTTGTTTGATGGGAATTGTGTATGACTCGAACAGCAAAGAAGAGTTTGATGCTCAGTGGAGCAAAATGTTGGATGAGTCCAACGTTAGGGGTAATGCATGGATGGTGTCTATTTTAATTTTTCAAAATTCATATAAAAATCTTAAAATCAAATTTTCACATAAAATACAAATAAAATACATGCCAATTAATCCTTCTACTTGAAATTTATGAAAACTCCAAATTCTTAATTAATCACATGCTTCTTTCGATTTTTCGAAGTTATACTTCTGCTTTATACTTCTGCTCTACATTTCACAAAGTCTATAATCTTTTTGGTTTTCTTTTTTTATGGGGATTTTATAAACTTGACTATCTCAATCTTGTTATGATCGAGGATAGCTACAACTCTTTGGATTCTACGAAGGTTTGTTTGGTTAGTTTTTGTTTTCTACTTCTATTTTCTAAATACAAAACCTTTAAAAATAGTATAAATTTTAAAAAATAAAACATAAATAAAATACATAAATTAACAAAAAGCATTAAAAATAAAAAATATACAAAAATCGATACTATACACAAAATATGAATAGAAAAAAAAATAAAAAAATAAAACCAAAAGCTCTAAACAAATAAAAATAATTAGGCAAATGACATTTTATAGCAAGCATCAAATGAGAAGGTGTTTCTTATTGACCGTTTAATAATTTATGTTAAATGAAAATTTGAAAGCAAAGTAACCCCATTGATCATCCATGGGACCCAAAACACAAGTTTGATAAGACTCCACGAGTTTAAATATTCCAAAAATACTGTTAAAAATGTGCAGGAAAAATTAAAGAGAAAAGATAATAAATTGGAAAAAAGGACACAAATTTAACCAAGTTTGACATTATGTTATTATTGACATATAAGTTTCTTATTTTTCAATAAAAATATAGTATATTAAGTTTTTATAAAAGTTTAAAATATGTAACGAGAACATCCCTAATATCCTAAGTCACAACAATGTTTAAACTCAACTAAAACGACACTGCTTTATAATATTATTATTCTTTTAATTTCACTCGAACCTAAAAGCCAGTGGACAAGAATAACAACGTCCTTTTGTAACACCGTTTTTCTTTTATCTTTTGAACCTTGTATCTATTAGAAATGTTGGAATTTGTTTTAGATTAGTTATGTTTATCTTGTTAGTGGCATTATTTTAGTAGTAGTATAGTTTCATTGTTTATTTAAAATTTTATTAGTAAGAGTTTTTGTTATAGTAGTATTAGATGTTTAAGTTTCATAAATAACTTTCATGATTATGAATAAAGTGAATTGAATTTGCCTGAGTTTATTCATTCCAATAGTAGTATCAGAGCTAAGGATTTTTGTTTCTAAGTTAAGCAGTATAGCCATTAAGAGTCTTTTATTAAACACCTCGAGTG
>JAOXYD010056306.1:0-13139 GCA_028565735.1 Pinacopodium congolense
GAATTTTATTATGATTTTGAAGAAATTGTTAGGATGATGAGCTCCTTCTGATTTTAAAATTTTATATTATGTAATACTTGCTTTCTTGGTTGTTAACTTAATGCCATAGGGCCCAGTGATTTGAAATTGTTTATGAATGAGCTTGCGGAAGAAACTAAAGAACAGATAGATTTATTAGTTTTGAATTATTATATGCTTAAGAGCAAGTATTATTTTAGTGTAAAAGAGTTTGATAAAATGACAAAACTAGAAGGTTCCTAGGTAGTGACCCTCTATGGTCTCCTAGACACAAAGTAATTATTTTTTAATAAAATTTTAGGTGTAAAAATAACTTTATAACTTTAAAATTAATATTTTGCCCTTTTACAATATGAAATTTTAGTATTATATTGTTTTAAGGTTTTAGATTTTAGAGTTTATAATTTAAAATTTAGGGTTTAAAGTTTAAATTTTATGATTTTTAGAATTTAAAATTTAAAACTTGAGGGTTTAGAATTTTAAGTTTAATTCTTTAAATTTTATAAACAAATAACACAAAAATTTTGTGGCCCCATGTAAGACTCATAAGAGGGGCTAATGGGGGCCACAAATGAGAGCCCTCTAATAACCTCCTTAATAAAAGCATAATGTTATCATAATTTATAATTTTTTTATTTTGATATAAATTTTATTAAATTGATAAAATCTACTTGAGTTTTACATGAAAAGATACAAATTGGAAATTGAAGTTAAGGTAGCTTGAAATTGAAATTTTAATATGAGTTACAAAGTCACAGTTGAAAGGAACTTTGAAATATTTGAGAGAAAAAAAATACTTATATTTCTAGGTAATCTTTCACGTAGAGAATAGATACAATATATATATATATATAATATAGAAATATATACTAATTAATACTAATTAATCCTAATAAATGAATAGTTTTGATTGTCTCAAACTAAAAAATTAAAAATTGTACAATTGTAGAATCTAACAATAATAAAAAAAAATATTTCCACTCCCTCTTAAGTTGGTACATAAATATCATACCTACTTAACTTGCCAAGATATTTTGAAAATACTTAATTTGAAATAGCTTTAGTATGAATATCCACTTGTCGATTCTCATAATGAATTTTATGCAACCGTATAATCTTCACATTTAACTTTTCCTCATTAAAGAAACTTTCAATCTTAACGTGTTTTGTTCGATTATGTTGAACTAAATTATGACCTATATCATATGTATCTTTATTATCATAATACAATTGAATTCATTATATAGGTGAATAACCCATATCTTGTAAAAGTAATTTTAACCACAACGCTTTATAAAGTCCAAGTGTCATACCTCTAAATTCAGTTTCTACACTTGAACGAGTAATAACATTCTGTTTCTTACTCCTCCATATGAAAAGGTTAGCACCTATAAATGAGAAGTATTTAAAAGTTGATCGTCTATCATTTATTGCTCTAGTCTAATCTGCATTCGTATAAACCTCTATATTTGGCCAATGAATATTTTTAGCAAATAAAATTTCTTTTTTTATAGTAGATTTCAAGTACTGCAAAATTCGCGTAATAGTCTTCATATGTTGTTCTCCAGGATTATGCATAAATTAGCTAACAAGAATTAATGCATATGTAAGGTTAGGTGTTATATGAACCAAATACATTGGCCCTCCTTACAAGTCTTTGGTACCTTCCTTTGTAAACCATTGTAACTACTAACTTCTATAACTGTTAACTGTTGATTACCAAATCCAATCCCCTGATCTACCTAACTCAATTATCAACTACCAACCATTATTACTCCCAACTTCTGTAACTATTAACTATCAATTACCAAATCTAATATGTAGTTAAAATGGCCCTAATCTTTCAAAAATCATTTGGTGTATCATTCCATTCAAAATAAGGATATGCACAAGCCTAAAGTGCCAACTTTTGCAACAACTTATGTTCTCCAACATTTTCCAACATTCAGGTCTAAAATAACACTTTTACGAGAGTAAAACAACATCATTATGCTTGAACTGTTTAACTTCAATCTCCCTTTTACCAAAAGTACATCAAAGTTACCTCTTATGACTAGAACGATGTCATTTTATTCAGGCATTTTAGTTATATCTTCTTATACAAACATCCTTTTTTACACTTAATTCCTAAAATTCGAATGTACCTTTTAGTCAATCACCAATACGGTCTCACACCTTATACTTCTCCCTATTCTTAATTTCTCCAATGCACCCTCTATTCCTTCCATCGATGACCAAGACTACATTTCCACATAAACTCAATGATATTTTTAGTCTCAAGGTCTATCTTAATAGTGTCATTTGCTTAACTAATGGGTCTGGATAGCGAATGGTCCTTCCATTTACGATATGAAATTCCCTTATGCCCAAATTTTATAGAACGTAATTTACATTGCTTGAACCGCAATTGAGAAAAAAAAATTATGTGCTAGTTTGATAATAGACATACCTTAGTCTCTGCTACAAATCTTAATCTAGTTTCCTATCGCTAGTGTTGCTGCTCTCCTTTTGGTTTGTCAACTATAAGAACTAAATCAAGAGTTACAACACAAGCTTGGGTATGTCGTTTTAATGTTTAACGTTCAAAGCTTAATAAAATTAGGGATTTGATTTGATATTATAAACAATGTCGATTTGAACATAAAGGAAGGAGTCACAATGTAGGCCAAGCTTGTCATTTTGAAGGGAAATTTGGGGTTAGAACTAATATGACTATGTTTTCTTATTTGGTTATAGTTCTGAGGCCGATATAGCAAAAATATACTTAAAAAATATTATGTTAGCAGCTTCCTACAGAAAAGTTAGGGTCAGAGTCTTCTTTTAATGTTTTGAAAACAATATATTTTTTAATATTTTTTCCAAAAAACAAATGTAAACTTAAATCCCATGAAATCCATTAAAAAAAGTCAAATACCCAAATCCAATTCAAATAACAAAAAGTAATACTCAAACTGTCCAAACAACGAATAAATTTATCCAATATAACAATATCCAAAAGCCCCAATAGAAGAATACAAAACAAAGCCAAACTCACCACTAGCCTACCTACAACTCAGTGAAATAAGCTCGAGCGATATAAAGGTTCCCAATAACTATAATTAAACTCTTGAAAAGATAAAAAGGTGAGGAATAAGCTACCTATTTAATAATAATGTCATTATTATGCCCTTATAAAATGTATTACACATATATAGATGAATTATAATAGTTATTTAGGAATGTCACTCATATACTTATATCCATATTTCATATCATTTTCATCTAAAAGCAAAACGTAACCATGATGCAAGACTATTATTCTAAGTTATCCACTTTAGCTAATTTCGTTGTACTCTTTATTAAGGGCCCTACTTAATCTAATAGACTATATCTAATGGTCCCCTATCTCATATTATCATGTCACAAATATGAAACTCTATGTGGATAAATTAGATATTAAAAGTGTAAAAGCATATGTATCTCCGGCACAGGGTATCTCTCAATCATATCTCATTAATACGTCGGCACCACACTGATGCCTAACCATAGCACTAGGTATCCTAGGACTAAGGATATCTCGATACAACTTTGGTACTTACTCACAAGTATAGGAGATCCCCGAGACTCAAATTGCCTCAGTACTTACTCCACATACAAATTCCTAGCTCGCATTAAGTAAGTAGTTCAATCCTTGCCCTTTTATCTTTCTAGGAGTTTTATTGTGGCTATTAGGGACTCCCAGATCGCTCGAGTTTGTTTTTCTGAGTTGTAGGTGGGCCAACATTGAGCTTAGCTTTATTTTTATACTTTTATTGAGATTATTTTTATGTTGTTGTATTAGATCTATTTGTTCGTTGTTTGGGCAAATCGAGTATTACTTTTTGTTATATGTGTTAGATTTAAGTATTGGACTTTTCTAATGAACTTTATAGGATTTGAGTTTATATTTGATTGTATGTGATTTTGGATGAATTTTGGGGAACATTACATTAGATAGTATTAGAGCGGGTATACTTTCTTCATGATTAATTTTAATAAACTAAATGATCAAAAAATTGATAATGTATTTTGTGTACAATTTAGGATGGTTTTTGGAGATACTGTCATTGGCTTAGAGGCAACTAGGGAATCTATTAACTCTATTTATGCTTCAAATATATCGGAGCATAAAGATACTAGAAAGAATTTCTAAATTGCACCCTTATAATACTTTATTATGTGCAAAATTATATGATTTAATAATTAATGTAGGTTATTTCCATATTGCCAATTCTTTTAATTATTTTATAAGATTAATTAATATATAAATTTTGTTATGATATAATATTTTCTTAAAGTGGGAAATTGGACTAAATGTTGATTGTTTTTAATAATATTTGAGATGATTATTTGATTAATTTTTTAATTTAGTGTTTTCTCTTCTATCAATTAATTCATGGAATTTATTACGATGTTCTATTTAATTGAAAGTTATTGAAATACTAATTGATTGGATTTATTATGGCAATTATAAGTACTTTATTGCAAATTACTGCATCTTAAGCATTTATATTTTTTTATTAGAGAATTAAAACTTTAGATAAGAAATGATTATAATTAACAATAATATATCGAGCAAATAGAAATTGGGATCAGTTCGCTTGACAATTTGAGACTTAGTATTAAAGTAGCGGCTTACCTAGGTCAGGATATGTTCATTGGTCCTAGTTGATAGATGGATACATGAGATTGAGATTGAGATGATATGAGATTTATGTGGGTTAGGCACCTGTGTGTGGAGTAAGTGCTGAGGCATTTTGAATCCTAGGTATATCTTGTGCCACGGCTAGGCATTGAAGTGGTTCGGAGGTATCAGTGAGATATGAGTTAAATATATCTTTTATTGAAGATACATAAACTTTTACACTTTTAGCGTTTGATGTTTCCATATAAAGTTTTAGATTTGTGACATGATAATATGAGATGGCAGACCATTAGAAATAACCTATTAGATTAAGTGAGGTTCTTAATAAAGTGAATAATGGAAATTAGTTGAAGTGGATAACTTAGAATAATAGTTTTGCATCATGGTCATGATTTGTTTTAAGCTGAAAATTTTATGAAATATTCATATATGTATACGAATGATATTCTGTAATAACTATTGTAGTTATCTATTGAACAGAGACCTACAAAAAGCTTCAGAACAATCAAGAAATGTAAGAGAAAACCATCCTTTTCCCATTTCATAAAAAGCTATGTATAATTGATAATTGTGCTTTTGAGTTATGTTTCTAAGTTATTTTTAGGTGTTTTAAGTGTTTTTTTGTGTGTTTTAGCTTTAGCTTCTTTTTATCTTTTGCATCTTTTCATTATCTTTGAAGCATTTAGTTGTTTCTTTACATTATCTAGTGTTTGAGGGTAGATTTGGATCTCATTTGAAGGATGGATTAAAGCACATTAGTGGTGGATTTTGCGAATATCATAATTTCAGTTATAAACATGTTATAGGTGATTTGAATGACCCATTAGGTAGACTTTTAGACCTTATATGGCCATGAAATTTTGAGGGGAGAAAGATCAATATGTAAAGAACGTGCAGTTACAATTTTAAGTCAATTGGGGTCCCTAAGAAGGAATTATGACCAAAAGACTAGTGGATGCAGAAAGTTAAAAGGTAGCAAAAATTCAATATTAGATGTGGTACAATTGACTTGGATGAGGCATTAGGTAAACTTTTATGGATCATATGGCTATGAAATTTGGAGGGGAGCAATATTAACATGTTAGGAGGTTACAGTGTAAATTTCAAGTTAATCGGAGGTTTAGAGAAGAAATTATGTCCAAACTACTGAAGAGCATTGGAAGGTGGAAAAGTGCAGTGCACCTGGAGCCAAGTCTCTATTATGATCGTGATTATGTCACGATCATAATAGCAGAGCTGACCTAAAATCAAGCCAAACACAGGATTTTAAGTTAGTGGACCATGTTTTAGACATATATAAGGGTTCAAAACCCTAGGAGCCTCTAACAATCATTAGACAACACCCAAAAGTGGAAAAGTGGAGGGTTTGGTGGCCACCTAAAGGAAGCAACTCAATCTTCTTTGGAAAACACAAAAAGACTCTACATCCAGATTTTCTAGCTCTCTTGGAGGGAAGAGGAGGACTTCAAAGCTTTATTTAGTTTATTTCTTCTTCTCTTTATTACTTTTTAGTATGGAAAACATGAATTTTAGTGGATTATTTATTATTATGAGTAGCTAAATATTTTCTAGGAACTACTTTTGAGCTATTTGTGAACCTTGTTCCTTTCGATTCAATGAATGGATGCTTGTGATATTTATTATGCTTATACCATGCAATAGACCAAGAGGGTGAGTTTGGGCATTTGTGTTGGGTAGTGCAACGAGAGTTGGCTTCCAATAGACCCATAAATATTCAGATTTGTTTAAGTAGTTGAAGAGAGATTTTGGCTATTTGTTTGAATTACATATAGGATTGCTTAATATCTAGTTAATTAGTTATGAGAGGTTGGTAAGTCTAGAGATAACATAATTGATCCTAATTTATTTTAGCTAGGGACTACTAATTACACCTTGAGAGAGGGTAATTAAACATTAGAAAAATCTTGGGACAAGCATAATTGAATCAATAAGATAAGAGGGAAGTAAAATAGGGATAAAAGTGACTCATGATCTCAAATATTGGTTATCAATTTCCCACACTTTGCCATTTGATTGTTCATTGTTAATTTGTTTAATTTTAGTTTATTTTTCCAATTTTTAATCATTTGAAATTGTTTCTTAAACAAAGTAAAACCTAAGTTAAGTGATGATTAAACTCAATCTCTATGGGATTGATATCTGCTTTTTATTACAAGTTACGACCTGTATAATTGTGATTTTGAGCGTAAAACAAGTTAGATAGTTTTACAAACTCATCAAAAACAGTGCCCAGTCTTTTATAACAAAAGGATCAAAATAATAACTAGGATCAAAAGACTAATATAGCCTCATTAATAAAACTATAACAAAACAATAACTAATAACAAGATATTAGCATAATTATAACTAATATTTATAGCTTGTTACATCCCATCCTTAAGCTAGAGCTTGGTGAACATTAACTAAGTCTAACTTGGAAAGTAGAAAGGAAAAAGAGACAACAAATAAAGATTTGGTAAACATATCCGCAGGCTGTTAATTAGAGGCAAGATGTTGTGGAAGGATGAGCCTAGCCTTAAATTAATCACGAACTAATTGTCAATCGATCTCTAAATGCTTGATGCGTTCATGGAAGGCTAGATTTTCAGTTATATGAATTCCTGGTTTGTTGTCACACTATAGGGGAATCAGTTTAGGCACTATGATCTGTAAATCATGAAGGAGATAAGTGATCCAAAGTAATTCACATGCGATTGATGCCATACTTCGATCTTCTACTTCAGCTAAAGATCTAGAGGCTATGGACTATTTTTTTATTTTCCAAGAGATCAAGAAAGAATAAAGAAATACACAAAAGCCGGTTAGTGATTTCTTTAAATATGAGCAAGTTGCCCAATCTACGTTACAAAAAGCTTGAACCTAGAAGCGAGAGTTGGCAGGATAAAAGAGATATGTGGATGGACAACCCTTAAGATACTTAACTAATTGAATTATTGCTTCCCAATGCTACTGACATGGAGCTTAAATATATTAACTAAGTTGCTACACTCTATAGGTGATATCTAGCCTTGTGAAGCCTAAGTGTAACAGTCTTCCAACAAGCCTTCTGTATTGATCAGGTTAGGTAATAAAGAACTAGCATTTTCATAAAGTTCAATACCTGGAGGGAGAGGTGTGGTGGTCGGTTTTATAGCTGAAATATTGACATTCTTAATGATATCCATGGTGTATTTCTTTTGGTTGATAGAAGTATCATGTTCAGATTTGGCAATTTCTAAGCTCGGGAAATA
Organism: Pinacopodium congolense; assembly: GCA_028565735.1. Taxonomy (NCBI): domain Eukaryota; kingdom Viridiplantae; phylum Streptophyta; class Magnoliopsida; order Malpighiales; family Erythroxylaceae; genus Pinacopodium; species Pinacopodium congolense. Next base: position 7,933 of record JAOXYD010056306.1, read on the forward strand.
TTTGGCATATCCAAGGTTCTTAATTGTGAATTTGTCATGCAAAAAGGTCTTTACTGCATTAATATCAATTTTAGATGATCCAGTTAGTAAATCATCATCTACATAGATTAAAGGAGCCAGAAAAGAAGCTTTGGTGGACTTAATGAGTAGACAATGATCATGCTGTGATTGCAGAAAACCAAATTGATTCAATTGAAAAGTAAATTCATAGTTCTATTGTCTTAAAGCTTGCTTAAGGCCATATAAGGATTTCCTAAGTTTGTAAACCTACCTTACTTGAGGCTTGAAATACCTATCCGGTGGGACGATATAAATTTCTCCATCTAAAGTTCCATGTAAAAATGCATTGTTGATATCAACCTGATGCATAGGTCATAAGTATAAAGATGCTAAAACTAACAAAAGTCTGACAATGACAACTTTCGCAACATGGGAGAAGTTATCTATATAGTCTATGACCTTTATCTGGTTGTACCCCTTTGCTACAAGTTTATCTTTAAATCTCTTAATGCTACCATTAGGATTCAACTTCAGTTTATATACCTACTTAGAGCCAATTTCTCTCTTCCCTTCGAGTAGTTATGTTATCTCTCAAGAGTGATTGGTTTCAAGAGCATCTAGCTCTTGTTGGATTACCTTAACCCAATGTGAATTTGCTTTGTCCTGATTATAGGACATTGGTTCATGGATATTAGACAGATTGGCTAAAAAAAGGCATGTATGTGGAAGTAAAATGTGTGGGTGAGATAGAAGTGGATGCGTTGAAATCAAATGCAGAATCTAAAGACATAAGAGGAGCTGCTACATCAAAATCATTATAAGTACAGGAAGTTTGGCATACAAAGTTATCTAACCAAGCAAGTTTATGTCTTGCCCTAGTACTTCTCCTAAGTGAATCTCCAAAATTAACTTCATTTTCAGGGGAAACTATTGCAGGGTCAATGTTATGCTCAGATTTTTGTTCAGTTAAAGAAGTTAGTTGTTGGAGAAGGACATGCAGAGGAATTGGAGTCTAGATTGGCTAATATGGTTAGTAAAGGTACATGAGGTGGTGAAGGTGAAATAAGTTTGTATGGAAATTGAAGTTCATGAAAGACTCGAGATACCAGAATTTGGTGGGTTTCAAGGTCAAACAGTTTAAAAGCCTTCTAGTCTAGAATATAACTAATAAAGATACATTTATAAGCTCTTTAGTCAAATGTATCTTTGTGGGGTGAGGTGTTAGTTGCAAAACATAAGCAATCACAGGTTTTAAGAAGGGAATAATTAGGTGGCTGACCAAATAAAATTTCATAAGGTGATTTCCATTTCAAGAGGGCAGTAGGTAGTTTGTTAATTAGGTAGGTGGCAGTGCGTATAGATCCCCCCCACCCCAAAAAAAAAACTTTCGAGGTAGAGAGGCCTGAAACATGATGGCTCTAGCAACCTGCAATAAGTGTTTATGTTTCCTCTCTTCAACCCCACTTTGTTGGGATGTGTATAAACAGAATTTCTAATGAACTATGCCTAACTCATAAAAAGATTTTGACAACCCTTACTGAGGAATTTAGCTCCATTATTTGTCTTAATGGCTTTCACTCTTTTGTTAAATTGATTAAGTGTCATTTTGAAGAAAACTTTCAGGATATAGATTACATAAAGTTCATGATTCATTAAGTAGGTCCATGTAGCCCTACTATAATCATAAACTAATTTTAGGGGAAAAAAATGTGCACCTAATAGAGATTTCTACCTATAAGGGCCCCATATATCTACATAAATTAACTGAAAAATTTCAGTGGTATGAATATTGATGTAGGAGAAAGATAATCTCTATTGCTTAGCCATGGGACAATTATCACAAAAATGATCTAAAACTTCCTTTTTATTATTAATGCCATCAATGTGTCTCAATACATCAGTAAATGAGTGGCCTAACCTTAAATGCCAAACTGAATTCAATGAAATTGAATTAATGACCTCATAAACAAGTTCGTTAGGTACATGAAGTATACTGCATAATAGTTTCTTTATAGAATGAATTCCTATCTAAAATGTATAATCTCCTAGCTACTTTCCCTACAGTTAGCATCCTCTTAGTCTTCAGGTCTTGTATAATATAGTTGGAATAATATGATTTGAAAAAAAATCAAAGCAGTATTGGCTAATTTATTAACGTAGAGCAGGTTGTATTTGAAGGTTGTAACATGCAAAGCATTTGTTCAAATGAGGTCAAAATGTAGCATGATATCACCTATATAATGAACAAATTTCAATGACCCATCTAGTAGATAGACAGGGGTAAATTTATCAACAATAGCAGGGCTTTCAACATATTATAGTCCACACAAATATGATTAGAAGCCCGTGTGTCTAATATCCAAGATGTCAGTCCTAATGACTTAAGGCAAGTTATAGCTTTAAAAAGAGTCGTACCCGCAAAGTCATTTAAGTGGGCAAAGTTCACCATGATTGGATTAGATGGAACTTTCTCTTTCGTCAGCTTCAATAGCTCTTACTTGATCATCTCAACCAGGTAAGGATTCTTGTTGTCCTCCTTTGTTTATTATTTGATATCAATATCAACGACATTATCTATAAAGGATTTACCTATAGTTTTGCCCCTTCATTCCTGTAGTTCTCTATACCAGCTAGGAACCCCGTGTAACTTAAAATAGGTATCCTTTTTATGACCATTTTTCTTGCAATAATTTCATAACAGTTCACTTTTATCTACCATTCCTCCCTTTTACCTTTGTTTTCCATGGCTATTAGTGTATTTAACTAATTTCCTAGGCATCTGTGTTTTAACCATAATGGCATTAGCTTTTATTGTTTCAAAAATTCTAGAATTCACTTCCCTATACTTCTCAAACCTTAAGACAATTGAGTAGGCTTTGTTAATACTAGGTAGGGGATCCATACTTAATATCTAATTCTTAACATTGTCACATCCTTCATTCAAATACATCAAGAATTGCTTGAGTTGACTAAGGGAAACTATGTTATCCATACCTTTACCAGTATCAAAAATATACTGTTTTGCCACCCACATATACAACATGTATCGGCATCAAACAAACAAGTTCATTCCAAAGTTTTTTTAACTTCCTAAAATACCTAGCCCCTAATAAGTTCCCTTGAGAGATGGAACTGATCTCTCTATAACTGATAAATCAATGGCCCATTAGACTCCTCGAATCTCTCTTCTAACTCTACCCATAGCTCTCTTGCAGAATTTGTATAAATAAAAGCTTTAGTGATTTCCGTAAAAATACTGTTTAAAATCTACAATCTCTCTATGCAATCCACTCAATTCCAATGAACAAATTCAACAGAATCTAGGCTGGGTTTTGTGCAACTCCCATCAACAAATCCTAAATTCGTTTTTGCTCCTAGACTGATTCTAACTGATCTAATCCAACTCAAGTAGTTTTCGCCGGTTAAAAAAGAAGTCACAAGAGTCATACCTGGATGATCAGACCCTTGCAATTGAAGAAGACTCTCGTCTCCATATACCTGGTTTCCTAGGAAAGTTTCAGACCTCGCTTCATTTGTAAGGTTCTCCATTCGAGCACCCAGAACCATCGAAAACTAGATCATTTACTAGATCGACTCGAAAGCGAGCTGAATCAAGGACCCAAGTAGTTCTTTGATACCATGAATAGAGACATGCAAGAAGCTTCAAAACAATTGAGAGATGAAAGAGAAAACCATCTTTTTTCTCATTTCATAAAAAATTAAGCACAGTGCCTAGTCTTTTATAACAAAAGGACTAAATAATAACCGGGAACAAAAGACTAATATACTCTCACTAACAAAACTATAACAAAATGATAACTAATAACAAGATATTAATAGAACTATAACTAATATTTACAACTTGTTACATATATGTATGTGATATATATTTTATAAGAGTACAATAATGAAATTCTTATTAAGTAAACAACTCATTCTTTATGCTTTTATCTTTTCAGGAGTGTAATTGTGGTTCTCAGGAACCCCTAGATCTCTCGAGTTTATTTCAATGAGTTATAGGTAGGCTAGTAGTGAGCATGACTTTGTTTTCACTTCTTTTTTTAGAATTTTAAATATTCTTGTATTGAATCGATTAATTCATTGTTTGGATAATTTAAATGTATTGGACTTTTTAAATGGACTTTATAGAGTTTAAGTTTAAATGACATAGCGCGAAAACGTAATACTCTAATCCAAAAGTACAGAAAATACAGATCTAATCCAAGATCTACAATAAACTCAAAAGGTAGACGAAAATCTTTAAGAAAAAGAGTAATCTGATTGAAAATAGGCAAAAGGTTTTTCCACAATATATAAAAGAAGAATTTATATGAGTTATAATGTCCTAAAACCTAAAAATAAGGAGAAAAACATCTTTTATCGTTCTAATAAAAATAAAACACTAAAAAATAAACTTTATAGTAAAAGTAAAAACACTCAAAATATAAATATTTCTAAATAGAAAACGCATCTTTGTAGATTAATAGCACCTGTAGGTTTAATCTCTTGAATTTTATTTTTAAGTTCCGCATTAGACTCTCCCACTTGTAAAAATAACTTGACCTCGAGTTATAATCAAAGTTATCAAATCATTTATACTTCAAAGTCTTTGCAAGTTTTAAGACTTGTGAAACGTAATGAAAAATATTGCCTTTATAACTTGACTTAATTCTTGACTTTTTCCTTATTTGAAAGACACCAATTGTCAGATCCAAATTCTCCTTCCTTTGCTTCTTTTACTAGCAAGAATAGTACCAGTAAATATACTATAACCTCTTACATTCTAAATGCCAAAATTGTCGATACACTAATTTGAGGTCTAAATTCATCTTGACTTCAAACAAATCAAAAAGAAGAGTTTTGTTAAAGAATAGTCCTTTTATCGCTAACATTATGTCAGATGCTTCCTTCGTGAACTTTGTTTCATAAGTATTCTTTGACCAAAACTTTATGTCCTTATTTGATTCCACCACAAGAGTACAATTCTTTTTAAATTCACCTAAAGCTTGTACAACCTTCTTTTGAGAACTAAGTACCATAACATCCATGCTTAAATGATACTTATCGATTAACCACATTAATTTTTTTCAGACAATTTTTTCTTGAACAAGGGCTTTTTCATACTTTTCTAAAATAAGATTCTTAAGCCACTTAATAATATGAGATACCTCAATTGTTTTTTGTGGATAATGAACTAACCTTCCAAC
>JAOXYD010056317.1:0-13139 GCA_028565735.1 Pinacopodium congolense
TAATTGAAAATTATTCTTAAAATATATTTGAAATAAAATTCAAAATTCAATAATAAGACTAGAGAATTATTTTATAATTTGAAATATTTTAGAAATATTTTACAATTAAAACTATCAAATTTTAAAATTTAAATTTTGTAAAGGTATTATATTTATTATAATAATTATTTAAAATTTCTCGATTATATCAACAAAAATCTCTACATTTAATATTATATATATATATATCATAATTTGAAGATAGTTAAAAATAAATTTAATTGCAAATATATCTAGTACAAAAAGTATGTGTTTTGTAAAAAATTATATATTATTTTTTTAAAATTTTTATATGTTTAAATTGAATTGAAATTATTCAATTATAAAATACTTTTGAATAGTTAAAATTATTATATTGAAAATATAATTTTTAAAATATTAATTGTAAATTTATTTCTAATTAAAAATATAATTGAAAATTATTCTATTTTAATAACTAAGTTTTCAATCTTTTGAAAAAATAAGTTATATATTTGTTAACTAAACATAGAAATCGTTATACAATAATTCCTAATAAAATATTGATATATTAATCACTTGTTATTTTATAAGAAAAAATTAATTTTGACTTGAATTGAATAAATTTTGGAAGGTTAGTCACTCAATTGAAAATTTTAAAAGGTTTTTCACTTAATTGAAAAAAATTTTAAAGGTTGCTCACTGAATTGAAAAATTTTTAAATAGGAGGTATGTCCACGTGGACGCTGACGTGACACTTTTGTCACGTGGATGTTGATGTAGTAAAGTTCATTTGCCATGTCAACATGGACTTAATGGAGGTAACGTTTTTACCTTAAGTAAAAAAAGTTTTAAAGGTTAGTCACTTAATTGAAAATTTTTAAAGGTTGCTTATTCAACTGAAAAAATTTGAAAAGGTTGCTCACATGTATAACTATTATCCCTAAAATTAATAAGGAAATGATATTAACTATTATTACAATTAATTCATATAAGATGATATAAGACCTCCTTAACTCATAAATAGAGGCATATAAAGATACTTCTAGTGATTTTAAGATGCTAGTTACAATACTTCAAAGAGATCATCCAAATATATATTTATTTACTTTTGTTACTTATTTAAAATTAATCATAAGTTTGTTTTATTTATAAAATTATTTTTATTGTCTTATAGTTTCTTAGTGAGATCAATTTAAATGCGTTGTTTCAGAATTATAAAGGTTGGCAACTCAAAAATTCTTAGTTAATGTATAAGTGCAATTGGGTGTGAAAGGAATTGGAACACATTTTTATTCATTCATTATAAGAAAAGGAATAGATTAGAATACTACAACTTGAAACTTCGAAAAAAGTATGTTATTATCATTATTAAATTGAATATAATTTCTTAAAAATATTTAATAATTTAATTTTATTTGTTAATTAGAATTCTCAGTAAAATAAATAGTTCTATAGATCCAAGTTTCCTTGATCATGTCAATGTTTAGTAGATTGAGTTCCTAAAGAACTAAATTTTATAGATGAGAGTGACTTGAAAAATAATCGTAGATAGGAGAGTATTGATATGTCATTTGATACATTGTGTTTAAATGATCATTGTTGAAATAAGGAAGGTTTCATATTATTTTGATGGTGATAAAACAACCTTGGGCATGTTTAGTTCCACTTTGGTTTTTAGTTTTCATTTCTAGATTTTCTAAACACAAAAATCGATAAAGAAAACATACTAATATAGCATAGAAATCGAAAAAGAAAACACAATACCCTATACAAAAATACAACAACCACAACAAAAAACCAAAACCCACAACCCAACTAAACATGCCCTATGTTTTGTTGTGTTTAAGCTTTTAGAAGATAGGTAAAATGATAAAGTACATAAAAAAAGAGTTATAAAGTGTTAAAGCTAAAACGAAGCTTATGATAATCAAATGAAGAGAACTTAAGTTAGAAGACTAAGGTAGAATTTATATAGGTTAAACATTGTAATTTTTATGTAAATTTTACTTGGTCTTATTATTATATTTAAATGGCTTATTGCATGTATAATTCCATTAATATTTAGATTATATATGTAGGTTGCATAATCAAGAGAAAAATATCTTGAAAGTGTTTTAAAATAAATCTTTTGATGGTAAAAATGTTTTTGGAAAAGCTTTTAATATGTGTGTGAGTTAAAAAATATTTTTTAAGAAGTTTTTTGAATTGATTGAAATGTGATTCAATGCATTTTGCAAATGAAAAACCAGTCTGAACAAGGACTGGTCAACCATTAGTTGAGTAGAAGGTTTCATGCAATTGACCAACGTGTTGTTTCTTATCTAATTGGTCAACCAATATTATGTATACCGGTCGATTGATGTATGCACTAGTTAACTAATTACAACGAAAATCATGTACCAATGATCAAAAACTAATGATAAAATGAATTTAATAAATTTTAACATTGTACAATGATCATCAATAGCCAATAAATCAAAATTTTAATATAAATAAATGCATTAGGGAGTGTGTAATACATCTAAGTGAAGTGTCAAATATATACAAACAATTTAAGCCATTATTTGTGAAAAATGGATGCGTTTTGCATTGATTTTACTGAAGTTTTGCGAGTTTGTTTATGCACTCATTTTCAAGTAGTTTGTGCACCTTTATCAAACACTTTATGAGCCAAGTGATATAATGTAAAGTGTATTTAAGAGGGGTTGTGACCTTAAAAATAGTTGAATTGTGAAAGTTACCCTAAAGCTTTGAAAAATGGGCCATCAAGTTGTACATTTGCTTTTGAGATAGTGAAATACCCAACAAGATATTAGTGAGTGGACGTAAGTGAAGAGGTTGTCACCAAACCACCATAAAAATTAATTTACACATTCTTTCCCACACTCTTTTACTTAAAGCTTAACATTATGCAAGTTATTTATATGGTTTACCACCATAAAAATTAATTTACACATTCTTTCCCTCACTCTTTACTTAAAGCTTAACATTATGTAAGTTATTTATATGGTTTATAACTTTGATAATATTATTTATTCAATAGTTTATTTAGCTTCCTTAAAATTATTTAGAGGGTTTATGAATTTAGGATCCATTAAGTTAGAAAAGTTTAAAAAACTTAGTTCACTCCCTTCCTAGGTGTCAAATAGAACCAACAAGTAGTTTCAAAGCTTAAGTCTTAATTATAACGAATTAGTGTAAAAAGATATGTAACACATGGATTAAAAGGCTAAAACACAAGGAAGGTTCCTTATTTTGATGGAAATTATTATTTTCATTAAAAAAACAAGGATGAGATATTTCCTTATGCTCGATAGTATAAAACTATGGAAAATAATATCATAAGAAATCCCTTGCCCTTAAAAATTATAGGAAACTAAAAGGTATCTAAAAATGAGGATGAATGAGATAATAATGATGAAACATTAGTGTCCCTAAACAATAAGGTTATGCATATGCTACGTTGTACCTTAAGTAAAAATGAATTCAATAGGGTATCTATGTGTGGAACTACTTACAAAATAATGCATACCTTAAAAGTAACTCATGAAGAGACTAAGTTAAGAAAAAGCAAAGTGAGCATGTTAACTTTTCTACATGATGCATGATAAATCTATATATTCCATGTATGCAAGGTTTATTAATATTATCAATACTCTAAAAGGTCTAAATAAGATATATTCTAACATTTAAATTGTAAAAAGAATTCTTAGGTTGCTAACAAAGTCTTAGGAGGCCAAGTAACAGCAATCCTAGAATATAAGGACCTAAACATCCTCCCCATTGATGAGCTAATAGGACCCCTATTAACTTATGATATGAGGCTCAAAGAGACAAAGAAGAAGAGCCCATGTATAAGAAAAGGAATATGGCATTCAAAGAATCAAATGAGGTATAAAGTAATAATGAGACCTACACAAATGGGAGTGATGATAAAGACATAGCTCTATTCACAAGGAGCTTCAAGAAATTTCTAAAGAGGAAGATATCTTCATAAAGGAGAGATGCAACACAAGGTAAGTCCTCTTCTGAAAATAGATTAGCTAATCTCACATGTTTTGAATACAAGGAAGTAAACCATATGTGATCATAATACTTGCCCCTCAAATATAATGATAATAAGGAGAAGAAAGAAGTGAAGAAAAAGAAGGCATTAAAAACCATAAAGAGTGATTCAAGTGATTTTGAATGATAAGATGAAATGGCAAACATGTGTTTTAGGGCAAATGATGAGTTGCCATCTTCTTCCACTAGTGATGATGAATGTGATGTGGATTTTAGTTATGATGAATTAGTGGATTAGTTCGAAGTATTAATAAAAAGAAGAAGAAGAAATTGTCTATTAAGTGTAAAAAAACCTTTTAAATTATTAGATGAATGCAAGTTAGAAAATAAAAAGCTTAGATATGAACTAGAATAAAAAATGTTGACGATAATGATAGACAAAAAATTGCTAAATTAAAATAAATCATTAAAGAGAGAAATAAAATACTTTAAGGAATCTCTAGCCAAATTTACAAAGGGAATTAGAAATTACAAACAATATTAGGATCATAAAACAAAACTAATGATAAACCTAGACTAGGCTATACTAGTGATAATGGACCTTCATCTAATAATACAACATTTATAAAAGGGAAGAATTTAGAAGATCAACTTAAACTTATGCCACATGAACAAAATGCATCCATAAGTAGGACGCAAACTAGAAAAAAGCATTATGCGTATATGTATAACCATAACATAAGACTTATAGGAGACCTTCAAAAGGTAGAAATAATGCTAGGAGGTCATATTTCCAACCTAGCCAAAATTATCACACTTGAACCTATAATAAATATATACCTAGGTATCACTTTAGACATGCTTATAGATAACATACACCTTCTTTTACACATAGTGTGGATAATATAGGTATATAGAAAGATTTTGTTATAATAAACCAAGTAGGTGGAATATTACATTAAGATGTTAGGATAGGAATATGTCAAACCTTCAAAGACCTAAGTTAATGTGAGTATCTAAATCAAAATGATTTTTTAATTTTGTAGGTCACTAAGAAGAGAAATAAATAGTATGTAAATAGTAAATGTTCAAGACATATGACAGGTGACCCCTCTCAATTTATTTCATTCAAGAGCAAGGATGATATATTTGTTATTTCAAGAGAATGCCAAGGGTAGGGTAATTGACATTAGAAAAGTTAGTAAGCCAAACCACCTGTTGTTTGATAGTGTTCTTCTAGTTGATAGTTTGAAGCATAATATGTTAAGTATTAGCCAATCATGTGATAAAGACTATAAAGTAAAATTTAAAAGAAATGCATATGTAGTTTCAAGAACAACTGGTAGTAGTATTACATTCTTCAAAAAAGGGAAAGAAATATCTATATTCTTCATTTGGGTGATGCCTCTAACTTTGACATGAAGTGTTTAGTTTTTATGATTGAATGTGTATGGATTTGACATAGAAGGCTTAAACATGAGAGCATGTAACTTTGGACAAACCTATACTCCTAAACAACTTATCAACGGGTTCATAATCATGAAATTTGAGAAAGATAGAAATTGTAAAGCATGCCAAATGGGTAAGTAAGTGAGAAGTTCCTTCACAAATAAGAAATTGATAACAACTTTCAGAACCCTAGAATTTTTATATATAGACTGTTTGGATCTAATAAAGTGGCTAGTTTAGGTAATAAATCCTATATGCTGTAATTATAGATGAATTTAGTAATTCACATGGGTATTATTTTTAAGTAGTAAAGATGAATGCTTTAAGTCTTTTATGAAATTTATTAAGAAAATTCAAAATGAAAAATGTTTAGCTATTGCATCTATAGGAAGTGATTATGATAAAGAATTTGAAAATGACATGTTTAAAGGTTTTTGTGATGATCATGGCATATCTCACAACTTTTAAGCCCCTAGGGTTTCCTGATAAAATGATGTAGTAGAAAGAAATAATAAAATTTTACAAAAAATGGTTAGGATCGTGATTAAAAAATATCAGTTATAAAAGTATTTTTGGGCCTAAGCGATTGTATGTGCATGCCATATAGTAAATAGAGTACACATTGGCCCTAAAATGGACAAAGTCCCTTATGAACTTTAGAAGGATAAGAAACCTAAAACTAGTTGTTTAAGGTTTTTGTGTGCAAATGCTTTATTTTTAACACTAAGAATAACTTAGATAAATTTGATTCTAGAACCGATAAAGACATTTTTGTTAGTTATTTTTTTATTAGTAAAACATGTAGAATATTTAGTAAAAGAAGCCATATTATTGAAGAATCCATGTATGTAGTATTTTATGAGACTAATTCTTTTAAAAGTAAGGGAGGTCTTAAAGATGGTGATGTAGTTTTGTCTAAAGAATTGGAAAAGCTAGCTCTTAAGCAAAAGAGGGATGGCCAAACCACTCTACATGAATCAATTGTTAAACTAAGCTAGACAAGGAAGGATGATGACTTACTGAATGATTGAAAATTTTGGAAGGATCATCCATCATAAATACTAGGTGATGTTCAAAAAGGGTAGCCACACAATTTCACTTTAATAATTTATATGATCTTGTATTTATATATCAAATTAAACATAATAATGTAGAAGAACTTTAAGTGATGAACATTAAATTTTAGCTATAAATGAAGAGTTAGACTAATTTTAAACAAATAAAGTATGAACTTTAGTATCTAGATTAAAAGATCATCTATTATAGGTACAAAATGGGTCTTTAAGAACAAGTTAGATGCATAAGGTAATATAATAAGAAATGAGGCTAAGTTAGTGGTTAAAGGGTATAACTAAGAAGAAGAAAGATTATTTACCCCTATAACTTGTTTAGAAGAAATTAGGATGTTACTTAAATTGGCATCAAACATGGGTTTCAAACTTTTTCAAATGGATGTAAAAAGTACATTTCTAAATGGTTTTATACAAGGAGAAATATATGTAGAGTAACCTTCTAATTTTAAAAGTCAATATACCTGAACATGTTTTCAAACTTTCTAAGGAATATAATGGTTTAAAAAAGGTGAAGGAAAAGCTATTCATCAATCAAGTCAAGTATACAAATCAACCTTTTAACCACTTTGAGATGGATCAAACCAAACCTCCAGGCACAACCATGAGCATGTCTACCAAGTTAAACAAAGATGAGGAAGGTATGATATTAGATTTTAAACAATATTGAAGTATGATTAATGGTTTATTATATTTAACTATTATTAGATCCTACAAAATATTTAACGTATGCTTATGTACTAGATTTCCAATATGCCTTAGGGAGTCATGTCTATTAATTATAAAATGTATCCTTAAGTATTTATATAGTACAATGAACTTAGGACTTCGGTATCCTAAAAACACATTTTGGACTTAGTAGGATATTCAGATGTGAATTATACTAGTATGTTGTTAGATAGGAAAAGTACATTTTAGTGCATGTTAATTCTTAGGTAGTGCATTAATATCTTAGTTTAGTGAAAAATAAAATTCAGTAGCTTTGTCCTCCGTGAAAGCCGAATATATTGTCATTAGTAACTATTACACACAAATTCTATGACGTAAACAACAACTTAGGATTATAGGATTTAGCTTAACAAAATACTCATTAGATGTGATAAAACAAGTATAATTTATCTAACGAGAAATCCAATTCAATACTCTAGGACAAAGTATATAAAAAATAGGTATTATTTTATTAAAGTTCATGTTCAAAATGGGGATAATGAACTAAAATTTGTTAATGCAATCTATCAATTAGTGAATATCTTTACTAAAATAATGTGTGAGGATAGATTTTGTATGATTAGAAAAGATTTAGGTATGATAGCTGGTAGTTTATTATAATACTTGTGTGTTTTTATCATATTTGTTCGTTTGAATTATTATAGTTTATTTTATATGTTTATATTTACCTTTAATGATTCCAAAAAGGAGAAGAGTTAGGTAAGATATTATGCCTTACGTAGGGAAAGTAATGTTTCTTTAATGAATTAATGACCATAAAGCATAATTCATGACCATAATGCATGAATTTAGGGGGAGTATTGAATTTTATTCAACTTAAGTGGAGTTGTAATGATTTTAAATTGTTGAAAAATGAGTTTATTGCTAAATTACAATTAATTTATGAGGAATTATCAAAATTTTGATAATGTGATAGTTTTTTAATGTTTTGTAATGAATATGCGATTGGATATTATATTGTAAATTTAAGTTATCACATTGTTTAATATTGTATTAAAATATAATCGTAGTGAATAATGTTTAAGTGGCATTTGGTGAATTTTAAATGGTATTAGTTGTTGATATTTATTTTGGATTTATAGTTTGTAATATTACATGGCTTTGTCATTATCAAAAAGAGAGAGATTATTGAACCAAGGAAGCTTGCACCTTGTTTTGATGATAACAAAACAACCTTGTTTCTAATATTTTGTTATGCTTAAGTTTTTGGAAGATAGGTATAATTTGTCACCGTTAAACCTATTGTCTTATTTATGAAGAAATTTCTTGACAACTGACAAGAGCTTCTAAAGTTTTATTTTAACCTTTATGCCAATTTCCTTTTTCACATATTCCTTAAATTTGTTCTTAATTATTAATTGAAAGCCCATGCAATAAGATGCGTATAAGGATAAACTATTCTATAATTCATTAACTCAAATTCAATACAATAATTTAATATAAACAATCGTTTAATGACCTAAAGTCAAAAAATTAAAAATTATATTATTTAATAATTATAAAAAATTTATGAGATTAAGAATCATTAATAATAAGTTAGGTTAAATTTTAATTTTAAAATTAAAAAATTAATTTTGAATTTAAATTTAAACTAAATTGAATTTAAATATTAAAATTTCATTTACATTTTATTAAATCTAACTTGATTCGTTGACTTCAAATTAATTTTTAAAATCAATAATCTATTATTGATTCGATAGGGCAAAGGATCACCATAGCTCTTAATTGAAATTGTAATATTATTAAGAAATAAGCAATGATCAAATCATTGTAGTGAAATAAATTTTTAAAATTATCTAAACATCACTTCAACATATTTTACTTAAAACCTAAGAATAGGAAAAATAATAAGATTTTTGACAAACTTGCTTAACTTTTTTGTAGAGTCTTCTTTTTCTTAGTAAATTCGTCAACCACAATTGTTAAAGCATCCAACCTCTAACAATATCTACAAATCTGAATATAAGAGAGTTCAAAAACAATTTTTAAGAGGAAAAATAAGAATAATGTTAGATATTCTTTCTTTCTTTTTCTTTTATATGAAAAATTAAATTCTTTTTAATATTACAATTAAAGTCAAACTGTAATTATAATATATTGATTCTTGAAGTTTCTAAAACTTTTTAATTTTTTACTTAATTAATTTTTCTCTCTTTTAGTAAACCTTTATGTTGACCTATTAGGTACCTAATATGTTGACAATGATTATGAACTATATAATTCTACTTCATAATTAGAATTAAATAAATAGCAATTCCTTTTGATTTATCTTTAATTCTTTGATTACATAATTCATAATCTTATATTATGATTGACAACTAGTAACATGTTATAATCACCCAAATATTAGAAATGTCGAAGTAATTTGACTTAATATATCTATACATAATTACAATGTATAATTCAATCTTTCATCATCTAATATTTTAAACGAAATTAGAGTATAGAATTAGTATATTCTCTAAACAATCTAATCATGTTTATTTTTACTAAATAGTAAATGATTTATAATCGTTATTTGAAAAAAAATTCTTAAACTTCAGTTTTCTCTACTCAAAGAATTTTCCAATCATTACTAATCAAGAATAACAAAACATTCTCTCAAATTACTTTAGTATGACAAATTCTTTATTGATTAACTCAACTAACCTTATATAGTTCATACTATATTTAATTACTACCCATTTGAACTACCCCATGGAATAGATTATAAGTAGTAACAAAACAAAGTAATTCCTACATAAGATAATATTGGTAATTTAAAGTCTAAGGATTAATTACATAACCATCATAATGAAGTAATTTACAGACATACAAATAATATTCCATTTAATATCATCATAATCGAGTTAGTTTAGGGAATTTATTCTTTAATAAACACTTGCACATTTATTTAAATACCTTTGCACTTTAATTTAAGAGATCGATTATTTTCTTTATAAGAAAGAAATACGATGTGCTAATATAATCATGCTATTAACACTCATTATTGTTGAAACTAAAACTAAAAATAATTTAGGAGCAATAAAAATGGTAATTCAAATTTTATAATTATAATCTTTTTATAATTTTCAATTTTACAGTAATTTTTTCAAATATTTTATTTTGTGATTAATTATTAAAATATAATTAAAAACATACAAAGATGAAAAAAATTTCCTTTATTGAATAAATTTGCAATGTTATACATGTAATTGCAGCCAACCAATTGGCTACAATGTTATAAATTAAAGTTTCTCACTTTAACTAAAATTGTCATTGATGTGTCTAATACGATATTTATCTATATGTTGATCATGTCTTTTCTAAAAAATTGACTTAGTGAGAGGATATGTAAGATTCTCTTCAGTAGAAACTTGTTCTAATATGATATTCTTTTGCTCTACTATCTCCCTGACCAAATGAAACTTTCTAAGTAAATGCTTGAATCACTGATGAGACTTCAACTCCTTCGCCTGTGTAATATCACCATTGTTTTTATAGCACATCACTATCAAATCATTATTGTTAGGAACCATTTCAAGTTTAATAATGAATTTCTTCATCCAAATTACTTCATTCGTTGCCTCAAAAACTATAATGTAATTGGCTTCAATTGTCAAATATGTAATTATTGTTTATTTAGAATTCTTTTAACTAATTACACCATTATTTAGAGTAAATATGTACCCTAGTTATGATATACTATCAACAAGATCATACTGAAAATTGGAATCTGAATAATCCTGAACTGTCAACTCAACCTTTTCATAGATTAGGAAAATATCCTTAGTCTTTCTTAAGTACTTTAAAATATCTTCCTAGGTGGCCCTCACCAAGATTCGCTTAGTTTCTACTTGTTATATTCAAAGTATAAGTAACATATAATCTCATATATAGTTTTGTATATATGATTGATCTAATAGTTGAAACTTATAGAATGCAATCTATTATATCTCAATCGTTTTGTGTTTTAAGACATACAATCTATTCAATACAATTTATTATATCTCCCTCTTTTTTATGTCAAGACATACATTCTTAGAGAGAGAAATCCTATATGATGTGGATAAGAATTCTATCTTAAAATTCCCTGTGCTAAACCTCTTTAGTACTTTGTCTGTGTATGTAGATTGAGACAAACCAATTAACTTTTTTACTCTATCTCTATAAATATTTATTCCTAAAATATAGGGTGCTTCGTCCATATTCTTTATAAAGAAGTTTTTGGATAATCATATTTTTATAAAGGCATAGGAATGTTGCTTCCAATTTGCAATATTCATCTATCTAAAGTATTAGGAAAATGATTATACCTCCATTTATATTTTTATAATCACAAAGTTCATTCATATTTTTGATAAAATCAAACTCTTTGATTGTCTCATCAAAATAGATTTTCCAATTATATGACGTTTAATTTAGTCTATAAATGTACCTTTGTAATTTACATACTCAATCAAAAAATTCTTTGGATTCAAAACTTTTAGGTTGTGTCATATACACATCCTCAAGTAAATTATTGATGAGGAATGGTGTTTTGACATTCATTTACTAAATTTCATAATCATATTATATAACTATAGTCAATAAAATCCTTATGAACTTAGCTACTACTACAGGTGAAAATATTTTATCAAAACTATGTCCTTGTTTTTATTTGCAATCATTTATCACAAGCCTTGCTTTATATGTTTTTACATTGCCATTCATGATAGTTTTTCTCCTGCAAAACCTATATTTACCTAATAGGTATAATACCTTCAAGACATTTACTAAGGTCTATACTTGATTAATATACATAAATTTCATTTCAAAATTCTTAGTGATGCGAACCTTAGACCACAAACATTTAAAACCCTAAATCTAAAGAAAAGAGATTCTTAGGATTATTATTAGATCATATAGGAACTTGATCCTAACCAAAATTATCGATTAGAATCATAGTTATAGTTTTAAAGGCCATAGGTCATCTTGATAAGATCCTATTTAAGTTCTTCATTAAGAACATAGGAAAATAATTTCTCATAACAAAAATTTCTAAAAATTGATTAAAAATCATATAATTTTTTGGAAATTGATGATTAATATATTTATATGGTCCTAATAATGTCAAACCCTAAACTAGGGACAATTTTTTAAATTAAATATTAAATAATATAAATTTTTATAGAATCACACAAACCATAACAGTGGTTAAGTCAGAGTTCAACGATGCCATTATGATGGGTCGTTAATGTTTTGTTTCTTATTTATTCTATAGCTATGGTTCCTCAATGCTTAACAATGTCATTAATTGGGGCTATGATACTCCGAACACCTACTATCTGCATGTGTAACATCCTTATGATCCACAATGGTGGCATTTCATAATCCATAATGACATTGTTGAAGGATGTCGTTATACTTCTATCACTTGCTTAAATTAATGTTATTGCACCCAAACTCTTGAACTTAGCTCCTATTAAGTTATAAGACTTCTAAAGTCATGCTCCTCATCTAGAACTCATAAATAAGTGATCAATTTAGGTATATCTCTTTGATCTTCAAGAATAGTCTCCTTCTCTTATAATTAGGGATGTCAAAAATTGACCCGACCTGCCTGACTTGGACCATACCCGACTGACCTGAATTGACTAAAAACGTCAACGACCCGAACCCTCTCGGTCTTTTGCAAGGTTACCCTACTCAACCTATCAGTCTATTATAGGGAACAAGCTCAATACACATCATAAACATTCATTCATTCAATCATAAAATAAGAGTTCTACAAAACAGTTCAAGAACAACTCCCAAAATGTATTTAGCTCCTCATAATCTCAAATAATCCAACAATACTCATGTTTTCCATGCTATAAAGTAATAAAGAGAAGAAAATAAATAAATATTCTAACTAGAGCCTTGAAT
>JAOXYD010056328.1:0-13139 GCA_028565735.1 Pinacopodium congolense
ACTTGTGCGATAGGTGCACTTGCCTTTCGTCACGTTGGTTTTCAAATAATCTCATTTTGGTTTTCAAAGTAAAATCAGTTTAAAGAACACCCATTTTTAATCATTCAACCAACGAATAACAACGAACCTCAATAGTCCTTGGTGTTCTTCTCTTACTTTATCTCTTTTATATTTGTGCATTTGTGTTTTCTTTATTATTGTTTGAATTTTATTGATATTGGCATAAGAATTGACGTTCCATATAGGTTGAATTTTTTATTAAATATTTCATATTGTTTAAATTGTCCTAAGGTGTTTAATGTGTTTTAATTCTACAAGAAAATTTTAAACACCGAATTCACCCCCCTCTTTGGTGCCATGGGGCTAGCACTAATAATGTGTTTGCAAGTGATAATAATGGTTTTATCATGATGGAGTTGAGATTTGTGTACCAACTCAATGGCATCTATTTATTTTAACTTGTACTCAATTAGCTTTCAAATTTTGATTGAGATGGATTAAGTGGAGGGGTGATACTTGTCACAAGCTACCAAATAATAAAATACCTAGCTAACCTAATTAATTATGTAGTAGAGCAAGTCAAGGTTGATCTCATAGAGAATTAGTAGTGTTTTTCAACTATTCCTAATGTTGTGTTACAAATAAAATAAAATAAAATAAAACCCCTAAATACAAAGGAATTTAAATAAACTAAAAGATACCTAATGAAACTAAAGTGAATAAAATAAGAAAAAAAATAACAAGATACAAATAATAAAGACAAAAAGCTAAGTAGATGATATTTTTTGGATTCATGGATTACAGTTGAATATAAAAAACATGTAGATTATGTTATGCTTAAGATGCTAGCCTATAGATACAAAAAAAGTTCTTTCATCCTAAGTTCTCCTATTTTTAGGTAAAACCAATAAGATCTGGAAATAACTCTAGTTACACAATAACCTAGAATAAACTCTTTAGATTTATTAGCATAATAGAATTAAAAATTAGGGAATGACTAACTAAGTCTATAATCTCACAAGCTTAGATCATATAACTTAAAGAATCAAAACTCTAAGTTAAGTTGATTAAGTTTCACTCACAAAATCAATTAACCTATTGTCACATGTAGTAATCATTAATGAGAATTACAGATTAAAAGCTCAAACCTAGAAATTGAACTAAAAATCACTAATAGGGTGATAATTCTATGAATAATCCTTAATTCATGACATTAAATCAAAGTTTCCATTCAATCCTAACATAAAACACAAAAGTCATTAAACATCAAATTCAATTCTCACAACAATATACCATTAATACATCTAATATCTTCTATCCCAAGAGAAAATTAACTAATCATCACAAGAATAATAAGAACAAAACCTAAAATGGAAAGAAACATAAATGAAATAATAAAGATACTGTTGGAATTTAAAGAAATAAAATTAAACTAACAAAAATCCAAAGTTCAACAAGTATTTTAACAAAACCTAAACTAAATACATAGAAATGTAAATTAAAGATAAGAAAATAGTAGCTACAACCTAGAGAAACTGAGTAATTTGCAACTAAACGTAGTAAAGAAATATAATCTAAATAAGAAAATTGAAAGAACATAAGAAAGCTTTAAAAACCAAGAGAAAATCAAAGGAAAACAAAGGCTGCCCCGAGTAGGGAGCAAAAACTGCTAAATGGCCTTTAAGCTTTCCTTTATACACACCTGCTCTAGAGTTAGAATGTTTGGAGAGCAAAATGTCAAGTTTGCCCTCATTTTTCTCGTTTTTTTTTTTTTGTGCATTCAAAAATCATGAAATATCCCTTAACAGTGGTTTGTTAAACCAAGGTTGAAATATCTCAACTATGGCTATTAATGGTGGTTAAGTGCTCCATCAATGGTGTCATTAATCAACAGGATCGACCCCCATTGATGATTTTAGCAATCTTCCCTCTTACTCCTTTTGCTCTAACTCTTCTCCAAACTTAGTCTTTCCAACTTGTATTTGTGTCCTAAGGTCAAATATACATATAAACATTAAAAAAATACAAAGTAAGCTTTTAAATATCAAAAAAGGGATGAAATCACATTGAAAAAACATATGATAAAATACATCTTTATCATATAGTGTTTAGGTCATTACTTGAGGACAACAATAGTTCAAGTGTAAAAAAATTCGATAGGGGTGCATTTTATAATAATCTATTATGTAACTTAATATGGTTTCACCCTTATTTTGATACCAAAATGCCTAATTTATGATTATTATGAGTGAAATGTAGGTTTACTCCTAAAAGATACAAATTATAGATGAAAAAGCCCAAATTTGGAGAAAATTTTAGCAAGAAAAACTTAATTAAAGCCTTTAATGAAGGGTATAAATGCATCATTAATGGTCCAAAAACTGTCATTAAACCCGAACTCTAGGGAGATAATTGGTGGTTCTTATATAACATCTTTGATGTCACTGTTAAGTGCTATTAAGCGTCTAGAAAATGATGTTTCTCTATGGAATCCAAAGGCATTAGAATATTTTCCTTACAAATCATATTTAACCTCAATGGTGGTGTATTTAAGGACCCAAGGTAGACCTATTTCATCACTTTTTTATGTTTTTTGTGGCCACTTAGTTTCTTCCTACTTTTCTTCTTATTTTAGTGTTTCTAGCTTTTTTCAAGTTGTATTTGAAAATACTCTTAGATATTGTGTTCTAAGTTGAGAAATATTTTGTTTTTATTGTTTTATTGTTGTTCCTTTATTGTTAATTCATCATTCTTCCATTTACGTTGAATTTTAATACTTCTTCTTATGAAAACCTTTGAATATTGCTAAATCATATATTGAATCTTTAGTTTCATTATCTTTACTTGCTTATTCATCATGCTTTCTTTGATTATAGTTTCTGCTCTCTTTTTTTAATATGCTAAGCAAATTTTCTATAGGTTAGAAGAAATTAAAGGGACAAATAGATTGCTATTGTAAGCTATGAATTAGGTTTTTAATGAGTGTTGTGTTCTATACTATG
The DNA here is from genome assembly GCA_028565735.1 of Pinacopodium congolense. Classification (NCBI taxonomy): domain Eukaryota; kingdom Viridiplantae; phylum Streptophyta; class Magnoliopsida; order Malpighiales; family Erythroxylaceae; genus Pinacopodium; species Pinacopodium congolense. The sequence goes on from JAOXYD010056328.1 coordinate 3,003, forward strand.
ATTGAGTTGAAACTCTAGGAAAATGTCAAGAGCCAAAGGTCACATGCAAGATCTGCTATCCTATTTATGATTTGTAGTTTAAATGCTGGGAATGGGCATGTGATTTGTAATTTTCATTAGTTAATGCCACAAGTAGCTATAGGTTAATTACATTCATAATCAAGACTTAATCAATTAGGCTAGGGTTTTGATTCTTTAAGTTACACAATCTGTGTGCGTGAGATTTGTCTTAAGTTAACTGTTCCCTAGTGCTTAATGCTACTATGCCATTAAATTTATAGAACTTCTCCTAGGTTATTGTGTAGTTAGTAGAAAATTTAGGATTATATCATATTTACCTATGATTAGAAGAGAGTAAGACGTACGATCATGTCTATGTCTATAGGTTAACATCTTAATTAGAACACAATTTATATGTTTTTTATGATCAATTTTATGTTTTGAGTTCTGGAAATATCTTCGGCCTAATTTTTCATTATTATTATATGTCTATTGCTATTTTGTGCTTTTGTTTTATATGCTTTAATTTCATTAGTTATATATTCTATTTATTTTAATTTTATTAAACTAAGGTGTTTTTGGTGCAACATTTAAAATAGTAAAAATAGTAACCAATTCATTGTCGGATCGATCTTGACTCTCCCTACTACATAACTAAGAGAGTAATTTAGGTATTTTTTTTATTTAATAGCCTATGATGACCTCATTAGTAAAAAAATAAATTCCAAGACAAATTTTCTTTCATCTAAATGTCCTCTCCAATCTCCATCTGTATAACCTTATATACATTAGTCATTAACTTACTAAAGTAATGTGTAGTGAATAGTACCTTTTAAATACTTCATTATTCTCTATCTAGAATTTTATTGATATCGGCTCACTATTTCAATAGTGTAAAAAATATGATCTTATATACATTTTTCTTATGGCATTGTTAGGTAGAACTTCTTGCTAAGGCCTTCTTCCTTAATAATAGAATTTGAAATTAGATTGTAATATTGCATAAAAAAATATTTAAGGATATTTTAAATATATGTCATTTGAGAAAGTAATAGTAATCTCTTTAAATGAACTCTTGAAATCTTAACTTTAAGAATATATGTAGCTTCTCCCTTATGTTTCAACTCAAATTTGAATGAAAACCAATCCTTAATTTTCTTAAGAGATGCATAGTCATTACAATCAATTAAAATTTCATTCACATACAAAAATAAAGTTTCAAGTTTACCTTTGAATCTTTTCAGGTATATGTAATGGTCTTTATTTATCATGTTAAAAACATACACAATGATTATGTTATAGAAACAAATGTACCATTGATTTGAGGACTACTTTAAATTATAAATCCATTTTAATAATCAAAATGTTTTACGTTCTTGACCTATCTTAATAAAACTTACAGATTATTTCATATAAAGTTTTTCTTTTAATTATCCATTTATAAAATCTCACAATAAGTTAAAATATTTCTTTATAGTCAATTTCTTTCTATTGTGTATATCTACAAGGCACACTTTATATCTTTTGATACTACCATTAACCTTTTGTTTTATTTTGAGAGCTTATTTGTTCCCACTTAGTCTTTCCCTTTTAGGGAGATCAACCTAGTTTCATACTTGATTAGAGTTTAATTAAGCTATTTTTTATTTCATTGCTTTTATCCTTTTTTTCTTTAATGAGGCCAACGAGAGCCTCCTTTGTATTCTTTGTCTCATCTTCTTCTTATGGGATAATCATATGAATTTTCTATTCAATTTTAAAATACAGTGAAATTATTCCATGATTATTTCAACGTAATTAAGGTTCATTATAAATAAATTCTTGAATGTCCTGATTACTCCCACTTAAATTAGATATACTAGGTGAAGTTTCACCATATGGAAATGTAAATTGATCTTGGATCAATTCTTCATTTTTTATTTTGCTCCCATTCGAATGGTCCCTTTGCTTTATTCCATAAATCAAAAGCATTTTGATCAAGTTTCTTATATAAAAATAGGTCATTACCTATTTTAAGATACTTAATTCATAAAAAAAGTGGCTATTATCAAGGTATCACCCCAAAAGGTGATCGACAAATTTGCTTCCACCATTATAAACCAGTAGTGTTCTATTTCTTCTTTTAACAATTGCATTTTGTTATAAGGTTCCAAGAATAGTCAATTTCCTTTCTATTAATTTTTCGTCACATAACATTTTGAACTTATCACACAAGTAGTCTTTTCCTCATCCATTGCTCAATGATTTCATTTCTTGTTTAAATAATTTTCTACAAAATTCATGTGCTTTATAAAGTAAATGTTTTCAATTTATGAGAAATTAAATAGATGTGATCATACCTAGTAGAGTTATCTATAAAAGTGATGAATTACATAGCCTTATAAATTTTCCTTAATGAATTAATTATAATGGATAAGAAGCTAGTGTTTCCTTTTCAAATAGCTTCCTTGTTGTTTTACCAACTAGACAATCTTCACAAGTAGGTAAATCTTTTTTACTTGAATCATATAATATGTATTCTTTTGCTAATCAACTTATTCAATTTTTACCAATGCAATATATTCAGGAATGCCACATAATGAATCAACATAAAAATTATTAGATGAAGCAAAGAAATAATAATTAATATTATTAATTGCGTTAACAATGTATAAAATCATAAAACCATCCAATATAAAATCAAGATCATAATAATTATTTTTTAGGTTTAAATCCATTCCACTACTATAATTTTAAATTAAGTCCAAGTTTAAATAACACTAACATTAAAATAAGATTCCATTGAATCTTTAAAGAGTACAATACTTTACGCATGATAAAAAAAACAATACCACCATGCATTTCTGATTGGAATTTGTCAATCCTATATATAATAACCTCTTAGTTGCCTCTTACATAAATTCATAGTGTTCCATATGGGATTTTACAGAATTTTAAGAAGGTATTCCAGTTCTTTACTACATGGTTAGTTGCTCTTGAGTCTATAATCAACAAAGGAAGTGATTCATCTTCTGGAAAGGATATTTTCCTTTTTATTGTTAGTTTCACTTGGTTTTTTACAAATCCTGAGCATTGTGATTAGACAGTTTATTATTTTTTCACTTAGGGCCACCATAATGCTTATGCTTTATAGCTTTATGTTTGCTAAAACTAATAACATATACCTTAAAAGTCATTTTGAAAGCTCCAAGATGTTATTTTCTTAACAAAAGGTGCCTCATGGCATCCTTCATCATCTTGATATTTTCATTACGCATAAAATGCATCTTCATATACTCCAAACTTTAAGGTAAAGAGAAAATTATAGCTTGCACTTAATGCTTATTCAAACAAATCATGACCAACATCTTGTAACTTAGTTATAATGTTTGACATGTGACTTAAATGTTTTTATATTGTATGATTTAAACACTTCTTATAAACGTCTAACTTAGTAGTGTGTGATCTCAATTTGGTTATAGAGCTACTAAAACATGCAATTAAAGTAAACTGTATGTCCTTAGCATTTTCATATTTTTTAAAACTTGTGCATTATATCATTACCCATATCTTTTAGTAGCATAAAGCCAAGTAATGAGTTTTTCTTCTCCAAGTCTCATATGCATTATAGTACCTCCTATTTTGTGTAATATTATCATCCTAAAGAACACACATTCAATGATTTATACAGCCTTTTGCTCCTCCCATACATATTAGATTTTCTTATTCCATATCTTATAATTAATGCTAATTAATTTCTAATCATTGTTCACTTTAACAATAATGTTCGTTAATGCAACAGTCATGTTCGAAGCACTAAGTCTCTATAATGAAAGAAAAACATTATAGATTCACACTAACGTCATGTCATACCAATAAGGGTAGTTTATATAGGTTTTTATGGTATATGTTAACAAGATTTTAACATTATTAATATATGAATTCACCTTATCTAATCGTTATTTTGATTAATTTGTAGGTTCATGCCTAATTGAGGAGCAAGTGTTGAAAAGAGATGAATTTTAACATATTTGTAAAAGATCAATGACGACCAATAATGGCGTTCTTGTGCTCCTTATATACTGTGATTCTATGCCAAATTGAAGTTAGAATATCAAAGACGATGAAAATGGTACTATTGTTCCCTAAATTACAAGACCATTGTACTCCTAGATGGCATGACATGAAAGAGGTTTCTGAAGAGGTAAATGGAAAAAATCACCCTTGGATGTGTTTTAAGGTTTAAAATCCTAGCAGCCACCCAAGAGGCTATAAAAAGATATTTAAAAAAATAAGGAGAATGGACGTCAGTGTATAAAGATAGAGGGGAGTCGAAAGATGTAAATAGGTGTTTTTTCTTTTTCTCAGTTAGGTTTCTATTTGCTTATATTTAATTTTCTTTTATCTACTTTCAAATTTTCAATATAGACATCAAGTTTTGAGTTTTAAGTGTTCTTATAATAAATTCAAATAAATGAGAAAAGCAAATCTCAATTAGGTTAGAGATATTCAGTTGTTATCTTTACTCTTTTACTCTTTTATGTTTTGAATTCTTTATTTTCATTCATAAAATATGCACTTTCTTTTTATATCTCCCTATTTATTAATGATGATGCATGCATAATTTTCCTTAATTATTATTCTATTTATCTTGTTTTGTGTTAACAATTTTTGCTTCATTTTACGCTTAATTATCTATCTTAGACTAGGGTAGATTATTAGGTAATTAAGATCCACAAGCTTGGCTCTAGTTGTTAGAAAATTAATTAAACAACATAATTGAGTTAATGAATGACTAAACTTCAATTCCTTGTGAGGTTATCAAATCGAAAAAACTGTTTTTAGGTTTGAACTTCTTATTCTTTATATCTAATAGTCTAATTTATAAAATCACCAAACAATGAGTTAGCTTAAGAGAGATAAAACTTTGGCCTAGCCACAGTTTTGTCTTGTTTTATGAATATACCCTAGGTCAGTTCAATACAGTATTTTCCTAGACTAACTAATCTATTAAACTTTAAAATCTTAGCTAGATCCTAAGATTAGTATAACCTTACTCATTACTTGTATTTAGATTGAATAGTTGATATTTCAGTTTAGTTTAATTTGGTTAGTTAATTTATATTATTATTTCAATTTAGAGTTGTCTAAATAATTAAATAATAATTAGCCTAATAGTTATAATATATATCTATGGGAGATGATATTCGAACTCAAAGTCTTATATTATTGGTTGATAAGGTATACTTGCCTTTAGTTTTAATGGGATTTGATTAAGTTATATTAAGAGCTGACCAATAAGTTTTTTATATCATTATTAAATATCTTTCTTAATAATATTAGGGATATATTGGTATTAATTAGTCTAGATTTTTTATTTTATTTATGTTTCAATTTATCCACATGGTTATCTTTCTATGATCATAAGTAGTTGATGAAAGAGTTACGCAAGATTATCTATATTACCAGTAGTATGATGACCAACTTTAATCAATGGTTAGGAAGACAATTAGATAGCTTATGTGCATCATTGGAACAACTCCTATAGCATAAGTTGGATAAAAAAACTTATAGGTAAGCTCTTAATATAATTTAATATAATCCAATTTAATACCAGAAGAAATTGTACGCCATTAACAAGTAATATAGGATTGTGAGTTCAAATGTCATCTTCCATAGGGATCTATTATAACTACTAGGTTAATCAGTATTTAATTATATAAATAGCTTTAAATCAAAATATATAACTAAATTAAATTAAGTTAGAATATCAATTATTCAATCTAAACATAAATAATGAGTGAGGTTTTACTAATCTTAGGATCTAACTAAGGTTTCGAAGTTCAATAGATTAACTAAGTCTAAAGAAATATTATTTTCAACAGATCTAGTGTTTCTTAACAAAAACAAGATAAGGTTATGGTTAGGTCAAAGTCTTATATCTTTTAATCTTAATTTATCATTTGGTCATTTAACAAATTAGACTAATAAGTATAAAGAAAAAGAAGTGCAAACTTAAATACTCATTTCTATGTTTGAGACTCTCATAAGAAATTAAATTTTGGTCATTCATTAACTTATTATGTTGTTAAATTAATTTTTTCAACAACTAGAGCCGTGTCATAGATCCCTAATTACCAAATCATCTACTTTAGGTGATCATACTAAAACAAATAACTAAGTACTTAATTGAACAAAAATCTTTAATATAAAATAAGATAAATAGAAGAATAATTAAACCATTTACTACCCTAACCCTGTTAAGGAAAATTGAGCACACATCATTATCAACAAAAAGAAAGATATAAAAAGATATCACATATTTTATTTATGAAAAAAAAAGTTTAGAACACGAAAGAGTATAAGAGTAAAGAATCTAACTAAGTTTCTATCCTAATTGAAATCTACTTTTCTGATCTATTCAAATCTACTCCAAGAACACTCAGAACTCAATACTTCATATTTATATTAAAAAGTTGAAATTAATACAAGAAAACTAAACTTAAAAAAACACAAACCTAACTAAGAAAAGAATACGCACTAAACTTCATCTTTTTAGTACCCTTTATCTTCCTACACTTATGTCCATTCTCCTTGTTTTGTGATTTTTTATAGCCTCATAGGTGGCTACTAGAGTTTGGAAAACCTAAAATACATTTAACGGTGATTTTCTTCACTTGTTCCTTTAAAAGCCTCTTTTAGGTAACGCTATTCAGAAGCATAATAGCCCTTGAGTTTAGGGAATAATGATACCATTTTCAGATGTTTTTGATATTCTATCTTGAATCTAGTGCACAAAGGTGGTATATAAGAAGTATAATAATGTCATCATGGGTTTTCGTTAATCTTTTACCAAATGCATCAAAATTCATGTCTTTTCAGCAGTTACTCCTTAATTAGGCTTGAATAAGTAAATTAATCAAAACAACATTTAAATAAGAAAATTCATATATTAATAAGAGTAAAAACATGTTAAAATAGGTTAAAAAAACCTATATAAACTACTTCTAACAATTCCTCCACACTTGAACTGTTGATTGTCTCAAACAAATATTTAGATACTCACTTATCAATATTCTAATAGAAGTTAAAATTTAGTTAGGTATTAAAATACAAATACATGAAAGTAAACATAATCAATATCTTTTAACTCAATCATGACTATGACATGATGTAACACACATATCGTATAATTAAACATAAAAATGCTTCATACACAGCATCAAGTATCCAATTAATTCTATAAGATCATCGTACAAACTTATTCAAAGGTACTTTGGTAAATGCATTTTTTACTCCTTCTTACATTTATCAACTTCATTAACCTAACATTCCTTATGCTTTCAAGGGTAGAGGAGATTAAGGCAAGGGGACCTCTTATCACCTTATTTTTTCACCTTTGCATTAAGAGATTAACTAGGCTAATCCAATATAAGATTGATCATGGGGCTAGGTTCCATTTTTATAGTAAATGAAAAAAATTCAACCTATTCAATCTTACTCTTGCAGATGATTTAATGCTATATTTTAGGGCTAATGAAGACTAAGTTAGGATGCTAATAGAGTCCCTATATGCTTTTGCAAGTCTATCAAGTCTATCCATTATTAGGTTATGAATTCATTGCATTTTTATGTAAATTTTATTATGATTTATGGCACATTTTCTCTAAATTGATGCTATATTGTTTTATTTATGTTTGTGATTGTTTACGTTGTAGATTGGAGCTTAAAAGAGAATAACTTATGGAAAATGCAGCAAAAAATCCTGAAAAGAGGAGTAAAATGGGGCACCAATCAACCATATATTTTACACTTAATAGCCCATTTTTTTACTATATAGAGCCCCCCGTTTTGCTTCATCTAGAGACTTAAACATGGGGGGTTAAACGGTGTCATTTCCTCTCTATCAAGTGTCATTTAAGTACTTATAAAGATTTTTATAGTTGGATCTTTCTCTGCACTTGCTGCATCTTTCTCCCACTTATACCAACTTGCTCCAAACATATATATAGAGCAACGGAGATCATTTTTGCATCAGATAACATCATATTGAGAGGAGAAAATCAGATTTAGTCCTATTTTTTTTTCTTCTTTTAGGTTAGGTTTTTTATTCTGTTTCATTTTCTCTACCTTGTATTTGTTGTTTTTAGGTTGTTTTAAGGATTCCAAAGGGTTTATACATGTGATTGGAGACTGACTATCATTTTATATCATCATTTGTTGCTATTTAAACCGTTAATCTCTTGTAGTTTTATGAATCTTCTTGCATATGCGTGATGCCTTTAATCTGATTTGGAGCTAAGGACAAGTTCTTAGATGGATTGATTAAGTTCTAAACACATTATTGGATGGTAATCTTTATTCCTGGGTATGAAAAGTTTGAAATGTTTATGATGTGAATTATGACATGTTTATGCCTTAAATTTTGGTTTGATTAATTATAAGTAGAAATTTTGGAATTAATTGATATAATTGAAAAATTGAGGGATGATAATGTATATTAGGTCTAGGAAAAATTCCAAGTGGTAAGATAAATTAATACGTGAAAATTAAGATGATTAAGCCTATAATTGAGTGACATTTAGCATTGATCATTATGGGATAAATGGACTAGTAAGTTGTTGATAAATGGCATTAATAAATGGACAAATAGCTGTTGTACTTAAATGACATATGACCTAGCTTTAATAGTGACATATGGCAGCATATATACTTGATACATGTTGAACATGCCTTTAGTCATATGGTCATTCCATTAGATGACACCTAACACCTTAGGTGTAACATTCAACAGGAGCAAACTTGGTTCAGCACATTCTTGTTCTTTCTTCTCTCACACATGGTACAGAAACTCTCTTCTTTCACCTCCTTGAATTTGCTTATGGTTATGCTTAATTGTTGCACAAATAATCCATGTTTTAGCCTCACATAGTTAAGTAAAAGATCAACTTGAAGTTGCCTTACTAAACCTAGCCAAAATCCATCTAAGTTTTACCTTGAATGTGTGATGTTTATGCTTGCTTAGAGTATAGAATTGGCTTGATCTTTTGAGCTAGAATTAGAGTTAAACATAGGCACACATTAATCGACACCATCCAAACATTGTTGATTCATAAAGGCAATAGATAACTAGAGCGGACTATGAGTAACCTAGATGGTTGATATCAATTAGAAATATATTCTGTTAAAATTTTTTGGTTAAACTTGATTTCTTTATATTGAATTGATATTGATATGATTGTGACATTGATGATTCCAAACAATCGATTATCTGAGGAGTTCACTATTCGGTACTTTATTGGGAGTATTTTTTTATTGAATATGAACAAAGAAATTAAATTCTAAACTATTTATTGAATGTCGGACATATATCTGATGAACTATGAAAATTGAATGAGTTCATTGATTGAATGTGATTGATGACATATTAAGTGAACTATTGCACTTTGTTACATGAACATGCTTGTTCATATAAAGGAGTTATGACCAGAGCAGCCAACGTGAAAAGAGCTTGAAGCTCAATTATGTGCATAAGAGTTTCAAACTTAACATTTAATGAGCCCAGTATTCACAACAGATATAGGACAGTACTAAAATGAGACTAGTATCCACGATAGATACAGGACAGTAAACTAGCCACTTGGTAACAACAAAGTAAAAATGAAAGTGAGTCTCATTTGCATTTGCATTTGTATCTTTACCTATGTTCATAAGATTGATTGCATATAAATGTTGCATTAGGATGTGACAATATGTGAAATGAAGTATTGTGATAACTGAGTGACTTGTTTTGAAATTTCTATGTGAAGTTGTTGCATTCAGAATGTACCTCCGAAATGATTAGGTAAAGTTATTATATTTTAAAGTGCTTATTGAATTATGATGAATATTGTGGAATGAGAGATATAGCTCTAAATGAACTTTTACATTGATTGAGTTGAATATTATTCATTGATTTATAACATCGATGATGATTCATTCACTGAGTTTTGATAGGGGTCAAATTGATATGATTTTCATGGTTAATTTATTAAATTATGACCCCTAATTCAGTGTTTAATTGTTTAATTAATGTCTTATAACTCGCAATTTTTGAAACAATTGAAAAGATCGCCTAGATGAAGCATCTAATCCTTGTGGATATGGAAGCCTAGGTTG
>JAOXYD010056339.1:0-13138 GCA_028565735.1 Pinacopodium congolense
ATCACTTAGGATATTGCCTTCAGATAATCTAGGATCCGACAGTCTCTACCTAGGTTATTAAAAAAGTCAATAAACAATGTGGTTTAAATCAATGAACTAACCAAAGATTGGTTGATTATAAGGGTGCTAGTCTTAAATTAGGATAATTTAAGACTAGATTTCCTAAGCTTTAAGCTTCTTACCTAAGTCTGAGGCATAACCAAACCCCATGATATGACCAATAGAGATAAGTCAATGTCTTTACCATAGCGCTGCCTTGAATTAGATAAGACCCTAGATTAAGTATCACTGATCAATCAATTAAATCATCAACTACTAAAGTTTAACTGAATAATTTAGGAAAAGCAACCTATGAATATGTTATAACAAATTAGAATTTTTCTAGGATCTTTTAAAGTAGATTTTAGTGATTTATTTCTTAAATCATAAAGTTAAATTTGCTCTAGATAATTGTAATCCAATTGACCTAATACTTTCATCCTATAAACTTCCTCGTGGGATCGATACTCGGAGTCTTAAATATACTCCACTTTATTGCTTGATTCGACTGGTACGCTTGCCGAAAGTTAGTCTCGAATTAAATTGTTAAATTGTGCATGGAAAAATAGATTAATTTGAGCTAATTTTGTATATGGCCAACCACAATCAGAGACTATTTATCAATATAGGTAAGATTGGTCTACAAGGTAAATGTGCATTAAATGGTAAGATAAATGGTACTATTTTGCTGGACTGGTTGATAAATACTATTGAGTAATCGACTAGCGTATCTGATTACTTGACCAGTACTTATGGGTGGTTGATCAATGGTAAAAAAATTCCTGAAGGAAAAATTTGTAGTAAATTGTTCATAATTCGAATAGTTATAAATAGCTAGTAGATGTTTTTAAGCCTATAAATAGGTGGGCTCGAGTGTTGTTTTTGCAAAAATTGGTATCTAAGTGTGTAGAATTCTATAAGAAATTATTATTTGAGTGATTTTAGAGTGTGTGGTGATGCATTTGAGTGCATTTATTATTATTATTTATTGTGAGTCCTTTGAAACGCACTGGTTGAGCAAGTGAGATACTTTTTGTATGTATTTTCTTGCGGAATTATTGAAATTTAAAAGAAATTTTCATGCTTTTATGTATGATGCTAAGTTTAGGCCTAGGAAACAAATACATCAATGAAAGCATGGGAATAATTTTTATAGCAACACACGATATCAAATGCACACATTTAGGCCTCATTTTAGGTAAACTGACATAATTCATTCTCGCACCTACATATACATGAATGTAATCATATGAGAACACTTTACACAAATTAAATGTTTTATTTTTATCTTATAAGAACATATAATGATGTGAGACCTATAGATACATATAAGTATAAAAACATGCAAACTCACTTTCATCCATTTTACATGAACATGATTTGTTATTTTTAAAAAGATATTAGACATGTGGAAAGATTTTGTTTTACTAAACAAAGATGTGTTGAGAAAGGTTAAAAAACTAACTCCTTATTACTTAAATCAGTTTGGGTACCTAGAATATGTTGAATTATTTATCTTATAGGCCAAACATGAAGTGGTATCCAATTAATATCAAGTGAGGAAGAAATGAGAGTATCTCTATAATATCCAAGAAATGACATCCAACAAGTTGTGACAAATGGTATCTCTAACAATTGAATTCAAAAAGGAAATTTATAAGGTGTCCTTACATAAGCTAATCAAGTAAGTATATTATTGATCCAAGCAAGGGGAAGAAGACGAGATAATTATTAGAGATACGTACTTGACCTCATATTGAGAGTATTTGAGAAAGCTGACTTAAAATAGACATTTTAGAGAAGAAAATCTTTGCCTGCATGTATCTAAGGGGAGAAAGATAGATTGATTCTTGAAATTAATGCATGAGAATTAAAAAGTGTGTTTTTTAATGCTTTACATGTACTATCTCATGTGATGGAATTTTGAAATGGAGGAAGAAATTTATATCCCCTTTGATGCTTATAGGATTCAATTCATGTATATTTAATGTTGACAAAAAATTGGGAAGTTAAGTAATATTAGACATTGTTATATAAGGGGAGTAGTAGTAATTTAAATGTTTTTGGAAGGGATCTAGATATCTTTATGGAAAATTATCTTTTTTTTATTTCAGAAGTTAAAAATATATAAATTGATTCAGAAAACTTCTTAGAGATACAAGAAGTATAAAAAAAATCTTGAAAAGTATAATCAAAGACTAGAAATACATACAATGGATAGAGGATTAGTTCTAATAGGACATATATTAGTCATAAGGGAAGTCATTAATCATATTAATCATAATGTGGTTGTCTAGATAGTTTGTAAAAGATGAAATATGATAAATAATCTACTTGGCATCCCATTCTCCAATTTATTGCTGGAACCCATAAAATTTCCAAGTTTGTAATATACAAGGTAATCAATTCCTGATTCCATGAGAAAGTAGTGCTAAAATGCATGTTATAATCCTAGCTAAGGTTCTTGAAAATTATATCATTTCTTTCATCCCATAGTATGTAAACATAACAGTTAAAGCCAATTTTAAAAACTATATAATCCTTTTTGGCTAGTGAGTAAGGATTTAAAGCTTATTGGATAATGTTATCCCATCCCATCTAGTTACATTGAATGTTACACAATACCTAAAAGTGTTATCAAAGAAGTGGGGAAGTATAGCAATAAAAGAATAAGTGATTTGTTGTTTTAAGTTCTAGTTGCATAGTCTACAAAGCATACTAGTATACTTGGGAATTTTTAGCCTATTAAGAGTACTCATTATATGCTTAATAACTAACTATAGGATGAAGGAACCCTTAGTGACTTTTTACTTGAACCATCCTAACTTGAACCAAAGAACCTTTGGGGAAGGAGACCTGAATAACATTTTATAGGTTCTATTACTAAAATTATTTAATAAGTATAAATTCCAATTGACTTTATCCTCTAAGCTTGGGTTATGACTATAATCAAGTAGTAAGTTACATAAAATAATTGATACTCTAAAGTTGCATCTCCATTTATCACCTTCAATAAAATCGCTAACTAGTACTTTAGTAGGAATATATATCTAAGGCAAAATATATCAAGAATAAGGTGAAGTAGACCAACCTTAGACCAATTATCATATCAAAGTGAGGTAAAATTTCTATCCCTAATCTTTTACCTAAAAGAATTGGCAGCGCTGAATCTCAGCTATAATAACTATTGCATGGTCTAAGAAACATAAGGTTTTTTATATATCTCCTAAAAGCTCCTTCTATTGAGATAGTAAGAATTTATCCACATTACCCATAATGCTTTTTTATCAGTATGGATTCTTTAAATAATTTTCATCAAACTTGTTTTACAAGCAAACTATAGTGAGGTTGTGCCTAATCCTTCTACTTCTTTACTTGTGCATAGCTCCCATTTCACCTTAGTATTTGACTTCTTAATGGAATTTCCACTGCACAAACAATTCTTAAAGCTTCCTCAATGGCCTTAACCAATTTGATAGGCAATACAAGATGGGAAGTCTAATCAACATGCAAAATTTTTAGGACTAAAATAACTAATTGACACCTTCCTATAAAAGATAGATATTTATTACACCAAGAACCTATCTTGGAGTGGATCTTGTCAAGGAGAACCTCATAGTCTGTCAAAGAGGGATTTTGGAGATTATAGGCATTCCTAATTAAGTAACAGAAGGACTTTGATATGCATCCTAATTGTAGTAGATAGTAATGAAGCAGAGTCAGAAGCAATAGCTAAAAAAATCAAATAACTTTTATCCAAGTTAATTTTAAGGTTAGAGAGACTCCTAAATTCTTAAATGAAGTTCATAAAGAGTTTAAATGATCTCTAATTTGCATAAGATAATAGAAGGAAATCATAAAAAAGGCTACATTAAAAATGTCGAACTTCTTACATTTATTGTGGAAAGTAAAATTGCCTAACATTCTAATTTAAAGATTGGTCATTTTAGTTAGGACCTTAATGTATAATGTGAAAATTTAAGGGGATAAAAGGTCACCTCGCTTTAGTCCTCTCTTCCATTTAAAAACATTAGTATTTTTCCTATTTAAAAGCACATTATATCAGGTTGAAGAAATACACTACATATCTAGGGTAATGAAGAATTCTTAAAATTTAAAGATCTGAACTTTTTTTTAATGAACTCCCTGTTGATGGAATTAAAAGCCTTGTGTAGATTAATCTTGAAAGAGTAATTTTTTCATCCCTTTTCTTTTTTTAATCTTTGAATTAGTCCTATGCTAAAACTATGTTATCCTCAATGATTTTTCCTTTAAGGAATGTTACCTATTAAGGATTCACCAAGTGGTTTAAAACTAGTTTCAGTCTTAAGGTTATAATCTTGGAAATAAGTTTATAAAGGATGTTACAACTAGATATTGGTCTAAAATTAGAGTAGTAGGATAGGGTGATTTAGGGATGAGACAAATAAATTTTTTAATAGCCTTAAACAATTTACCCGCATTAAAAAACTTCAAAATAGTAAAAATCATTCGATTCTTTAAAAGAAAATGGGAGTGGTGGAAGAAGAGGGCATTCCGGCCTTCAAGGTTTAGTGCCTTGTCAATGTTGAGACTTTTCAATGTGATTTCTATTTCTTGGATGGATATTGACCTGGAGATAGTGCTAACCTATTCCTCAATCTTTTGATTAGAAATAAAGGATTCCATAATCTAAAAGGAAGGCTGTAGTCAACATGAGTTCCTATTAGCCTCTTGAAGTAAAGAAATGCCTCATTATTTAGTTCTTACTGTTTATAAACCTTTCTCCATTAGTGCCAATTGATGAAAAAATTATGTTGAAATTTATTCTGCTTAGGAAAGCCTTAGGAAAGTAAGAAGTATTCATATCTCCTTGCTTAAGCTATAGTACTCTAGATTTTTTTCTAAGTAGTTTATGATGGAAATCCGGTGCTAAGATGTAATGTTCTCCTATAATTCTTACAACTTCTTCCAGAAGGATACTCTTTATGCCAATTTGCAGCATACACCACAGAGACACATACCTTAACTAGTTTTAGTTTCATTTGAACCTCTAATTGAATGATTTAGTTAGTAGAGATGGAACTAACCACAATAAGTTGTTCAAGATCATAAGCAATTATTATCCTACCATTATAATGATATTTATTTTTAGAAGCGACCTTCTAGCCTTATTTATTAGCATTCATTTTGGTTTCTAAAAGGCCTATAATAATAGGCTTTATTTCATTTAGGCAATTAAAACAAAACTTGTTGCTTCTTAGGATAATTACGATCCCTAATATTCCAAAATAGTAAAGAAACTAGGTTAATTAAAGGAAGGGATGCTTACTTTTCCATTGCCTTTCTTTCCAGATTTCCTCCTTGATGGCATATTGAACTCATGGTCTTATGTAACCAAAACCTTACAGTTGTTAGGAGTATTTAATGGAGGATGGGATCCAGTATAGTCTTCCTATTATTCCTTATTTTCTGTGCCCCATTATCAACTATAATGCCCTTTATATATACTATCATTGTTTTACTAATTTCCTTATCATTGTGGGTTGAATTTATCTGGGAAGCCTGTGTCATATGTTCTTCTCATTTCTAAATGAATTGTGTTTAGAATTTCCTATTACCATAGCTTGAGGTTACTGAAACTCTTTTGTTTGTCAATTAGTGGGAATAGGGTTAGTCATTTGGGAATTTATTTAGGAAGTCTCCTTTATTCGTAAATCATTTAATTTCTTCTCATTTTTAGATGAACTATGCTTAGAACTACCTACTGTCATAGCTTAAGGTGCCTAAAACTCCTTGGTTTGATAATCAATAGGAAAAGGATCATTCATTTGAGTTTCATGTAAATTATCCTTCCCCATAAGTTCTTCATATTCTCCTTTATTAAATTTTTTACTTGTAGGTCTTCAATCTTTCCCTTATTGATTTAACAACCACTTCTATTGATAGGGGACCATGAAGGAGTTTTCAACTAGAGTATTATCTTCTCCAAGCCTCATAACTGGTATAGACTCAGGCAACTGATGGTTCAATGATATCTCTACACATATTATAATAAAACCAATCCTCTTCATAGATGCCAAAATTTCATCCATACATAATTTTTTTTTAATGTAGTTGGCTAAATGACTTAAATTTTGGGGTACATTGTAAATTTTAATCCATAAGTCGATGTGTTTCTTTTTTAACTCCTCTAATAGCATTCCAGGTTTCTAGTGTTATAGAAAAATTGGCCTATTGAACATATGCCACAGGCTAGTTTTAATAATCTTTTGCACGTTGGCTTTTGATAAGTGTGTTTCATACTATGTTTCTAGGTTGTTTTTAGGTGTTTTAAGTATTCTTGGTGTGTGTTAAACTTAGTTAGTATGAACTTTTCCATTCCTTTTCATTATCTTTTATATGTTTGATTGTTTTTGGTATTATTGAGTGTTTAAGGGAAAAATAAGGAACATTTGAGTAGATATAGATCCTATTCATAGAGCAATACCTCCTCTATCCCTCACTTCTTTCATTAATATATAGCCCAAGTCTTTGTAATAGGGAATGGAGCCCTCATACCTACAATAAAACCACCATAGATGTAGATCATTGCTTAGAAGAAATTTTCAAATTTTCCAATGATAGAGTAACTATGTTACAACAATTTGTCACTACAGGGGGTCTGAGAACAATTTTACCTAGCTTAAAAAGATGTCTTTAACCACTTGGAGCCAAATACTTTTCACTGTGATAGTGATATCTTGCTTAGGTTGAATCAAGATTCCCACAAGTTAAAGGAGGAGAGAGGGGTAAGTTCCTCTACGTAACTAGAGGAGGAAGGAGAAGAGGATGAAGCATTGCTAGAGGTCACAAGAGGTTTTATGGAAGGATAAACTAATAGGAGTGTAGTGCTTAAAAAAGAAAGATGGAAGAATAGCTTTGCAACTATTTTAAATTTAGTTCCAAATATGGAAAACTATAGGGAAAGTTGAGAGTGAAGGAAGAGAAGGGAAATGAAGAGGAAAAGAGTTGGGGAGAGAAGGTTAAGAAGTATGTCAAGTGGGGAGCAGTAAGAAATTAAAACCAAAAATCAATAGAGGGATGTAGAAACACATCAACTAGCTATGAATAGTATGCAAACTTTAAGATAAGAAATAGGAGCTAAAGAGAGAAGAATGCCAAGCAGGAAGCAAAAAAAGGTCATACATATGGAATTGTTAATAATAAGAGGATAAGGAGAAGCGATGTACGGAGAATTTTTACTAAAGATTGTTATTTCTTAATCATTAAGATATGCATTTGAATATTGATCTTTTCCATGCTTTGATGACGATTGTTTTTCCTTAATCTTTATAATGATGCATAGACTAAAGGGAAGAGAGATTAGTGGTCTTAAATACTTTATATAAGTAGAGCATTTAGATGTATTTTGTATTTTGTATTTCGGATACATTATGATCCTTTATATATTTAGATAATAGTTATTAATGATTTTGTATATTAGATTCATTTTTATACTACCTTTTTCTTATTAGATGTTCCATTATATGATGCTTAATTTTATGTTATTATCAATGTTTTGGGTCTTTTAGAGATGATTATTTATGCATTAATTTATAACTTTTGATGATTCCAAAAAGAGAGAGAAGATATGTGATATTATTTGCTCTTGTTTAGGTAAGTAACATTTTTATGTGATGCATAAAATTAGGAGACTTTCTATTTTGATGACTTCTTGTGTTATCTTCTATTTGATTAAAAAAAATAAAAGTTGAGTGATATTAGATCAAGGGAAAGCAATATGGTTTACCTTACATAGATTTTTCATTTTATATTTTCCTTGTATCACATGTTTTATCATCATAAAAAAGAGAGATTGTTGAATCTAATGAGGTTCTAATATATATTTTGATGATGTCAAAACACATTTGTCACTAATGATTTATTTGTATTAAAGGAATTTGCAATTTGAAATATAATTCAAATGAATGATGAAGATGAAGAAAAAATGAAGTATGAGATTATTATTAAGGTTAAATAGTTTTATATTTTCTGTTGTAATCTTATCTTAATTTTCTAAATGTGTTTAGGGGTTCAAATCATGTATATGCATCCATACTTATGTGTTTTATATATAGATTTCATAATTAAGAGGAAATGTTTTAGAAATTTTAAAATAAATCCTCTTGATGCATTACAATATTTTTGGAGACTTGTTAAATGTGTTTAAGTTTTTGTTAAAAAGAAATGTTTTTTATATGCTTTTGGGTTTGGAAGCCTAGAAAAAGTTTTAAAAGTGTTAAAAATTGGTTTCTAAAAGGATTAGTTGACCCATATCTAGGGAGTAGTCGATTAGTATGAGTTTTCTAAGAGACTAATTGACAAATCTAGGTGAGATTAGTCAACTCGTACACACTATTTTGACATATTTGTGTGAATTTTGTTCAAAAGATAAATGGTGCATTAGATGATGCGATAAATGGCACTATTTACTTGACTGCTTAAGCAGTGCCATTGAGTGATCAACTAGCATGTCTTACTAGTTGACCAATACTTGTGAATGGTCAACTAATGGGTGTGAAATCTAGATAATAACTAGTTTTCTAATCTAAAAATTTGTGATAAGATGTTTTAAGGGATTTCTACTAGCTATTAATGACTAATAAGTGTTTCTAAACATATAAATAGATGTGTTGAAGTGTTATTTAGATATTAATTTATATCTAAGTGTACGAAGTGTATAAGAAGTGATTATTTGAGTGGTTGTTAAGTGCGTGGTAGTGCATTTGAATGCATTCATCATTGATTTTGTTTCAAGCTCTTTTAAACATATTGGTTGAGCAAGTGAAATACTTTTTATATGTATTTTCTTATAAGCTTGTTAAAATTGAGTTATAAAAGTTACACGCCACCCATGAAAAAGAAAGATTTATTTAAGTTATAGGGTTGTTCTTCACCCATGTAAGAACCTATAAGAAAGAAAGATTTGTTTAAGTTATAGAGTTGTTCTTCACCCATATAAGAAGATTAATGTAAGGGTTACTCTTCACCCTTAAAGAAAGATTGTTATACAAGAGTTACTCTTTACTTATGAAGGAAGATTATTTTGAACTTTCCAATAATTGATTTGACCGTGGATGTAGGTAATGTTTGTGTATTGAGCCACTATAGATTAGTTTGTCATTATCTTTCCCTATCCTCTTTACTTTACAAGTTTGTTTAATTTAATATATTGATTGTTTAATTTTAATATATTGTCATAATTTTTCATTACATTAGAATTTTTTAGAATTGAATTTTAAATTAGTAAAAGTCTTTGAAATTGTCACTATACCTAATTCACCCTTCCCCTTATGTACCATATAAAGCTACCAATATCAATATCAACTTTTATTTTCCCTTTATTTGGTACTTACTTATACTTCATCATCTCTAAAAGAAACATTATTTCTTAATTTCTTTTTTCTTGTTTACTTGCTCTTTCAAATAATTTCTAATCATCTTATATACATCAAATGATAATTCTTATAAGAAGCAACATTACGCTTTACACTCGTAAGATATCCTTTCATTTTATAAATTCCTCTACCTTTAAATATTTTAATATGAAACATATAATTACATAGTTTATATTGTTTATTTCCATCATATTTTTTAATAGAAGAAAAATACATCAAATGATATTTCTAAAGGCTATGAACGTATATATCTTTGCATATGACATAATTACGTAAGCAACAAAAAGGCATAATGGATTCAAAAAGGTTAACATATGTAATGCACACCATTTTATGTCCATTAAAATTTTCTTTTCTTGCTATTTTCTATTAATTAAAACAAGGAGTTGTGATTAAAAAATAAAAACGAAAAACAATAAACATAACACTCAAATTGTTTTAAAACAAAACAAGTTAGTTTATAGAACACACAAAGAATACTAATAGAGGCTTAAAAATTCTTAGTGTTGATAATGGATTTTTGTTGTGGCTTTGATGTGGAAGGAAGAGGTCAAGCAAAATAAGAAAGAAGAGCTATGATTAAAGAAGAGAGAAGAGTGGCCAAATTATGGTGGGATGACATTGAAAGATAAAGAGATAGGGAGAAAGATGGATTCATTCATTCAAGAGAGAGAGAGAGTTATACATTGATTTGGAGAAGATAAAGCTATCAAACTTTGAAACTCAATTTGGTTGGTTTATAAAACTAGTTTGATAAAAAATAAATTAAACCAATCGATTTTTATCTTAACTAGATAGTTTTTATTTTCATAGGTTTTTACATAAAACTGAATTAGTTAGTTGATTGATTTTTTATTAACCAAGTTGAACCAGTCGATCCAATTTGACTTTAAAGACATAAGTTCCAGGTAAATCCATAGAGCAAAAAATAAGTAAGTCAAAAACTAAATTTTCTTTTATGAACTTATTGACCTGACAAGGAAAAACTTAATTCTAAATGCATAATTAAATTACACTTAATTTACTAAAACTCTTAAGATAATTTCATTCTTTTTGGAAAATGAGATTTCAACATTCTAACATTCAATTTAGAATGAATTTTTTTTAAAAATTACAAATATATTAATAGATTTGCAATCTAAATTGGCAAATTAGGAAGGGATGTGATTCTTGTCAACAAAACATAGTACTTGTAGTTTTTCTAATGCATTTATGGAGCAAAATGAAGGAAAACATCCATTTCATTTGTAAATTGTAAAATGATAATATAAATTTTTTTACTAATATTCTTGATTACTAAATAAGGAATATCCATTAATAAGATAAGTTCTTTCTTCCATAAAATTCAATAGAGTAAGATAAATAGAAATAATAATTAATGTTTAATAAAATAATATTATCTTCTTTTCTTACTTATGGATTGTATAAGAAATATGCAATTCTGCATACTCCTTGAATCCCCCATTTTATTTACTAAAAGTTCATACCGTTGGATTTGATGTAGCTAGTTTTTCATAAATTTATAAATGAAAGAAACTCTTTATCAAAATCCCAAAATAAAAATATGCAAGTATAAGTCAAATCATAAATTAAATTTAACAAAATGAAAGTTATAAAATAGGAAAGCAAGAATAAAAGAAGAATAACAAAAAATGGATTATAATACATATAATTTATATAAAAAGAAGAATAAGTTCATTTACTCCCTTCTATATTCCTAGTTTACACCATTTTCCACTTTGTTCAACATATTTCTTATTGTTAAAACTTGACCATGAAAAGTATTCATCACATGAGATCATAAAATTTTGAGTTTGTAATATTTATTAATTGATGGAATTTAAAACATATTTTATTGTTTGTTAATTAAAATAGAGATTGATAGTGGAAGGTGTAGGATTAAATAACTGTAGTAAAAACACTTAAGGAAGAAGGAGAATTTTAGTAAAAATGCACATTGGTTTAATTTTTTGTTAGTTACATATAAAATTTTATTAAAAATAATGTCATATTGAGGTGATTCAAGAGGACTATTCATAGGGAGAAATTTAGGGTTGATGTGAGCCTCTAAGTCAACCATTACACCCTAGAGTTTCATTAGTGTTAGACATTAAAAACATTGATCTACTAATGTCTTATAGTAATCGAATAGTATGTTCAAATTTTTTTTAAAATCAAAATTTTAACAAAAAAATAATGTCATTTTTATGGGAAATACAACTTAGGTTGCAATATATATATATATATATATAGTAGAGAAGATTTAAGAGGAAAATTAGAACATAAAGGAATGTGATTCCAATGAAAGTTTTAGCATACAAAGGATTTAGTAATTTTTAGACATTTTCCAAGTATAAAAAATTATTTAAGATACCTTTTATATAAAGCAGAAGTATATATCAGTTAATAATATGTACTTGTCTAGCATATGTTATTAAATGTGAAGATTTTAATTTTCAAATAATTTCGTCTAGAGTATAATATAGAAGCTTTTGATTTATGCTTATAGCCAATTAGTTAAGATGCAATTTGTGATATCAATGATTAAATTTTTTCTACAAGTTTATTTAATTATGTATTATATAAAATAAAGGTCATGTGGTAAATATATTTTTCAAATAAAATTACAATGATATCATAATTATAAAATTAATATTATAATTTTATGTTATCCTAAATTATTCCTAGTTGTTATAGTTGTTATATTAAGACTAAATATTAATAGAAGAAAAGACTAGCACACATTATGTTTCTTTTGAAGGGAGTAGTCAATCTTTTTAAATGAAGTATAGAGATACTTAAACTAACCTATAGATGCTTATTAGAGAATAGTTTCATATAACTAACCTAATATGAAATTTCATTTGAAGCATTACTTATATGTCTAGGAAAATTATCATTGATAATTATTATATTTTGATACTTTATATGACTTATTAGTCAATAGTAGCTTACTTCATAGTAATTAGATATAGTATGAATTACATTGAGGTAATTGAGTGATGAATATAGAATTACATTTCATTATTATCAATTTATATTGATTTAAAAATTCCTTGGCTAAGGTATAATGACAATTTAAAATGCCACTCAAATGATACTTAAATAATTAATTACTAATAGTAAAGAACTAATGTGATTGGAATTGAATAGAGTAAACTTTAATTCTATATTCTATACTTCATAAAAACATGAGATAATAGTTATACAGGTGAGCATCCTTCTTGAATTTTTTCAATTAAGTGATCAACCTTTAAAATTTTTCAATTGAGTAACTAACCTTTAAACAGTTTTTCCCTTAAAATAAAAACGTTACCTCCGTTAAGTTCATGCTAACGTGGGAAAGTGGACACACCCTTACCTTTAAAATTTTTCAATTCAGTAAGCAACTTTTTAAAAAAATTTCAATTAAGTGAAAAACCTTAAAAAATTTTCAATTGAGTAACTAACCTTCTAAAATCTATTCAATTCAAGTCAAAATTAATTTTTTCTTATAAAAAATGAGTGATTAATATATCAATATTTTATTAGAAAGTATTATATAATGATTTCTATGTTTAGTTAACAAATATATAACTTATTCCTTCAAAAGATTGAAAACTTTATTATTAAAATAAAAGTCGTCGTACAAATATTTACTCATCTGTGTAACTATTATCCCTTAATATTTTGTTAAGAAG
>JAOXYD010056349.1:0-13138 GCA_028565735.1 Pinacopodium congolense
GTTAAAAATTATACTATATTATATATTTATAGACTATTTTTCAAACTAAATAAAATTAAAAAATTAATTTATAATTTTAAAAAATTATCTGAAATAATATTAGTATTGACCAGTACTAATACAATATTATTTTAAAGACAAATTTAGTACCAGCGTCGGTACAATATTCAAAACATTGATTGAGGCATATCTTACGTGGGCCAAAGAGGCGATAACAAATTGAAATTGCAGTTTGAAACATTGGAAAGGCCAAGAATTTCATGGACATCAATGTCAAATACTCTTGTGCTAGAAGATAAGAAGGAACAACTTAGTTAGCTAGCTAGCTCTTTCCATAGTTTATTAATATATGTCACAAGGTAGTCATGTCCTCTTCGAAGAAAGTGATGTGAAATTAAAGTTAAGGTCGTCGCATAGAGCCATAATTTGCTAGCTTTGCGTGAGTTATAAGAAGCGGGGGTAGGAAATGTGTGGGGTTTCAATCAAGTTGTATATACCTATATAGACATATGTCCCGTGAGAAAACGAACCACCCACTTGGAAAAAGACTGCTATTACATTTTTCGTTCACAACTTTGTATCACGGATTGATATGGCCACTTTTGACAGGCTAATTTTTGGTTTGGTATGCGATCGGGTTTTTAATTAATCTAGTTTAAAATTCTTTAAAAGTTGTAAGTCTATATTTGAGCTATAAAATAAACTTAACTTTGAAATATAAAGTTGACTCATAATTTTTTTTTCAAATTTAAATCTAATCTACACATTTATGTGTTTTTAGCAATTATTTAAAGTATAACTTTAATGTCGTGTCTGTTTTATTTGTTAAGTTAATCTTTCCTTCTATTTATTTAACTGTTGTCCATGTTGATAATTAATCTTATGATATTGTCCTTGTTAACTAATGCTCACTTACTATTTTGCTTCCTAGTTTCTTTTTAAGGTTAATATCATGTATTTTCTGTAATTTTTCAAATTATCACTTTAATCTTTATAATTTGAAAACTGTTATTTTAGTCTTTATATTTTCATTTTTTTTCAATCATTAGTTCTTCATCAAATTTCGTTAATGTGGCATGAATACATGTAAAAAATTTATTGGTCCATAGAAGTAAAATTTGATAAAGGACTGATGATTGAAAAAAAAAATTTATGAACTGAAATGATAATTTTCAAATTATAAAGATTAAAATAATAGTTTGAAAAAACACAGGACTACCCATAATATTAACTCTTCTTTTTATCTACTTGGTTAAGTGTTTATATGATGCCTTGATTATAATTTTATTTAGGTAGATGTTTATTTTATTGTCTAAATGTTTATATTAGTTAGCCATTACTTCGCTCTACCCTAACTAGTGTGTTACTTGTTTTATTGTTAATTTTTTTTGTTATTAATCTAATCATCGATGTTATTTTACTCATTAATGCTTGTTTGGAAGTGTTTCTTATTTTTGTTTTTTAAAATATAAAATTAAAAAAAATATATAAAAAACAAAAAAAAACAAAAGAAATGAGCATACATAAAATAATAAAATTGCATAAAAATAAAAAATAAAAAATAAAAAATTAAAAAGTTAAATCAAATGAATTCAAATTTGTTGATTGTTTTGAGTATATGTTTGCGTCACTTTATTTCATTTTGGCCTAACATTTTAGTCTATTTGTTTAAGTAATCATATTTTAGTCCAGTCTTGATTATGCCCTTTTTAATTATTGGTTGGTCCAAATTCTTTTTTATTTATTTATTGATCATGTTGTTCTATAATTCATTATTAGTCTTTACTATAGGATGTATTTTTGGGTTGTTATCTAGTGATAATATAGATTTATTCTTTTCTATATTTGCACGCCTTTCCTTATTTCACCTAAATCTATTTATTCACTTTTGACGTAAGAGTGTTTGAAGATATTTTTGGGCCTAAGGGAAGCTGAAGAAGAACGAAGGAAAAATTGAGATGAGCTTAGGTGGGGTAAAGCTTATTTTTAAGGGAATAAGATATTTGTTTAATTGCATTACGTGTTGAATTTATATCCATAAATAGATGTAAACTCTACTTTTTTGTTATTATGTTGGTACCAATGGTGACCGCATTTCTAGGCTTAGACCCAACTCAAATCTGTTAGATGGCTTAATGGGATTGTTGATTCACCTCAAGGCCCAATCATTGAAAATTGCGGGCATAAATTTCCAGAAAACTATTAATTTGAGCTTTTATTCTAAAATTCTAGGATATTTAGTAACTATTTCACATTTATCTAAACATCACATTTTAGCCTTTAACTTAGACTCGTCCATAGTAAAATCATAGGCTAACACCTAATGTAGTAAATGCCCAAAAAATAGCATAAAACACAAGAGTTTAGAGCATGTTTGGATTTATTTTTAATTTTTAATTTTTAAATACAAAAATCGAGAAAAATAATAATTTTTAAAAAATAATATATTAATAAAATACAAAAATTAAGAAAAACAGTAAAAAACAAAAATATAGAAAAATAAAAAAATACACAAAAATATAAATAAAAATAAAAATTAACCAAATGACCTTTAAATAGCATTTCTTACGGGTAGCCTAAGGTACCTAACACATTTTTTAACTACAAATAAATTCTTAACTCTTTTTCTTAGGTCATTTAACCATTTTCCTTTCTTTTGAATCATTTTTGTTATTTTCTATTTAAAAATAAAACAACGACTCCACTGCCTTTTTACTGCGCCATCTATCCTTCGTAAAGTTATGCTTATTCCAAAGTATATTTCGAAGACTAGCCGATTAGTTTAGTATAGTTCTTTAGTTTTTCAAATTTCAAATTTATCTCATTTTCTTGGAATTTGTCCCATTATTATCCCTTTAATCTTTCCTTATCATTCCATTTCTTGTCTATAAAAACAAAAACATCTTTTCATTTTCCCTCTCTACAAGACCAAAAAGTTTGTCAAGTTTTCATCTTCAATCAATATTTTTTTGACTTTTCTTTAATTTACCCAATTTCCTTTTCATCTTTGATTTCAAACGTGTATTTTTTAGCTAATCGCATCTATTCTTTTGTTAGTTCACATTTTAAAAAAGATTTTTTTATTCTAATATTTTTTATACAATTTTCAGAATTTCTTTTTCTTCTGTTTATACGTTTAGTCTTGAAAAAAAAATCTTGGGAGTTTCCCTATTCAGTTTTTTGTTTCACAATCAACCATTGTTTTATCTTAATTAAATCGTAACCGTGGTCAACAGTTCTAAACCGTAGTCAGAATCGTCATTAACAGTTTCGATTATGATTAAATTAATTTAAAAATTATAAATCGATAGTTAAACTGACAATTTATTTGTAGTTATAAACCGTCGATTAATTAATTAAAAAATTATATTAAAAAAATTTAATTTTATATTAAAAATTATTTTAAAAAATATATGTAAATTTGTGTGAAATTTTGTTTAATAGAAAGATGTATTATTTAAAAGATAAAAAAAATTGTGAATTGTAAATGAAATATATTATTTGAGAGAGAGAAATATAAATTGTAATTGTTGAAAAAAAATTATGTTGATAAAAAGATGTATTTATAATTATAAAAAAATTTTAAAATTTTTTAAAAAAGTAAAACCGTTGGTTACTTACTGAAGTGCCAACACGGTGTGGGCCGTGTGTTGGCATACATGGTTGGCAACAGTGTGCCACACACGATTGGCACTTAAAGTTACAGTAAGTGCTAAGATTGGCCAACGGTTGGCACTTTGTAATATCAAGGTATTACCTTTTTAAATTTTTTTTATAATTATAAATACATTTTTTTGGTAATACAATTTCTTTCATAATAATTACAACTTTTATCTCTCTTCCTCTTAAATAATATATTTCATCTATAATTCATAGTTGTTTCATTAATTATTATTATTATTATTACTACATCTATTATTTTTTATTTTAAAATTAAGTTCAAGATTATTATTTTATTTAATTTTTTCTTTATAATTTATATATAGTTGTCATATATTTTAATTCATTTAATTTTATATTTTTATATCTAACTTATTATATTTTACATTTTTTAAATTTTAAATTAAAAAAGTTTTAAATTTAGAAATAAAAATTAAAATTAATAAAACAATAATTATGGTTAAATCGGCGGTTAAACCGTCGGTTAAATCGTAACTGACGGTTTTCAAACTGTAACTTAAACCGTAAATTGACAGTTAGATTAAGGTTTATAAATTTTTATAAACTGTAACGGACGGTTTTATAACCGTAATCAACAATTTATTAACTATGGCCAGGACTAGTTTATCCTTTTTAAAATCTAGAGATTGATAGCCACCTTCCTTTGTAACATTCTTTTCTCAAATAAATCATTCCTTTTCTAGGGTTATGCAAGTCTTTAACTTTTACTATCACTTGAAAGTGCAATGGATCAAGCCTATATAGAAAAAGAATTTAATATTGGCAAAGGGGTTAGTTTTGTTTTAAAAAGTCAATCTTGAAGTTTGGTAGATTAACTTACTAAATGGGTAAGTATTGAGAATGTTTGATGTTATTATTGATTTTAATTTTTAATTTTAGTTTTTATATATTTGTATTAATTTTTGTATATTTTTTAAAATTTTTAATTTTTTAATTTCTGTATTATATTAATATGTTATTTTTTAAATTTTCATATTTTTCTCGATTTTTATATTAAAAAATAAAAATAAAAAATAAAAACGAAAATAGATACCAAACATTCCTTTACTTAAGAAAGCCAAGACTGAAGCTTTGAAGTCTTGACTTGCAAGATGCAATGAATTGTTGGGATGAGTCATAAGTTGTGGAGAAGGGTGATAATCGAGAGATAGTATAGTTTCGTTATGGATTTATTGTAGTCAACGCTCAACGGTAATTAGTTAGTTGGCCAATTAAATTTTGGGATTCTAAGTGCCATGTCCTTGTCTTTGGCCGAGATGATGTGAAGATCCCATTGTCAAAGATCCCATACAAGGGAATAAATAAGACTTACTAGTATACGCTACCCAAATTACCAATGACGGTCATAGAATATGACCACAGTCCCAAGAGAGTGCTTGCAATGCCGGTATGGCTGGTTTGCACAGTACTAGATCGAGTTATTTCAGGCTTTATATCACATCGGACTGATACAGTAGTAATTGGTACTGAGCTTATTGGGTCAGATTAGCTCGTATCAATGGGTATCCAGTATGCTAGGTTGATATTAGAGTCGAATTGTAAGTATTGAAACTTTTAGGCATCAAATTGCAAATAATCTGAAGATTTTGCAAAGCACCGGTCGATCAATCTTTTACAATTTCAAACTTTGTATAGTGACTAGTCAACCAGTCTTTTGCAATTTCAAACCTATGTCACAAATTGATCTCTTAAATATTAGGAATGTTAAAGTAGTAAAACTTAACTTGTCTATGTATAGTTATAATATATAATTCAATCCTTAAGTCATCTAATGTTTTAATTAGAATTAGAGTGTGAAATTAGTGTTTATTCTAAATAATTTAATTATATTAATTCTTACCAATTAATAAAAATTTATAATTGATATTTTAAAAATAAAATTTCAATTTCAGTTTACTCTAGTTAAAAAATTTCTAAATCACTACTAATTAAGAATAGTAGAACATTTTTCCTAACTATTATAAGGTGATGAATTTTCTTTTGATTCACTTAACTATTATTATACAGTTCATACTATATTCAATTACAATCTATTTAAACCACTTCATAGAATAAGTTATAATTAGTGTCAAAACATAATAATTCTTATATAAGATAACTTTGATAATCTTTAGCTTAAGAATTAATTGTACAACTATAATAATAAGGTAATTTGCAAACACATAACTAATGATCCATTTAGAATCCTCATAATTGGGTAAGTTCAGTAAACTTATTTTCTAATAAGACCTACACATTTTTTAAATCATCTTCACACTTTACTATATGAGATCGATTGCTTTCTTCATTAAAAAAATAAAGTGTGCTAGTCTTATTGTTTTATCAATATCTCAACACAATGAAACTATAATTAAGAATAATATGAAAATAAAATTTAAATTTTATAATTATAATCTCATTATAATTTCTAATTGTACAATAATTATTTCAAAGATTTACATTTTAAATTTTAATTATTGAATATAATTAAAAAATACATAAAAAATAAAGAATGCATTTATTAAATAAATTTACAATTTCATATATATAATTACAATCAACCGATTAGATGTAAGGATAAACACCAATAAGCTACCATTTGCACCAAAGTCAATTGCCTATATATTAAATACCATATGTAGCTATATGTAGATTATATCTCTTTTAAGATGTCTTAATGAAGATTTTTTTTTCTGTTGGTACTCTCTCTAATATAAATTCTTTTTGCTCCATTATCTCCTTGATTAATTCAAACTTCATATGTCCATACTTGAATTGTTGATGAGACTTTGACCTCTAGCCTGTGTAATCATGCCTTATTATCACAGCGTAGTACTATTAAATCAACAATCCAAGAAGCACTATAACTTCAGTAATAAACTTCTTGATCTAAATTGATTCATTCGTTGTATAGAAAACTATAGTATACTCATTTTTAGTTGTAGATTCCACGATGGTCGATTGTTTGGAACTTTTCTAAGTAATCACACCATTATTAAAAGTAAATATACACTATGACTGTAATTTACTATCATTGTGATTAGAGTGAAAACTGACATCTAAGTGACCCTAAATTCTTAGTTTAGCTCCTCCATAAACCAAGAATTAATCTTTAAT
This sequence comes from Pinacopodium congolense, assembly GCA_028565735.1. NCBI lineage: Eukaryota > Viridiplantae > Streptophyta > Magnoliopsida > Malpighiales > Erythroxylaceae > Pinacopodium > Pinacopodium congolense. Next base: position 6,778 of record JAOXYD010056349.1, read on the forward strand.
TTTTCTCAAGCACTTTAATGTATTTTTCATAGTTGTCTAGTGACCTTCACCTAGATTGGCTTGATATTTGCTTTTTATGGTTAAAGCATAAGCAACATCAGGACTCGTATATATTATCACATATATAATTAATCCAATAGTTGAATCATAAAGAGCATAATCCTCTCTCTCTCTCTCTCTCTCTCTCTCTCTCTTTGTGATGTTTAATTTAGGCTATAAATGGACTTTTACAACTTACATACAGGATCAGGAAACTTTTTTAATTTAAAACCTTGTCATGCCATATATAAATCCTTAAGCAAATTGCCTTTGAAAAATGTTGTTTTAACATCTATTTACCAAATTTCATAATTATGATATGCAATTATAACTAACAAAATCCTTATGTGGCTTACACATTACTACTAGTGAAAAGATTTTATCAAAATTAACTCTTTTTTATTTGTAACATATTTTCACTAGCCTTATTTTTTATGTATGTATATTGCCATCTACGTTAAATTTTATCTTAAAAACTCATATGCACCCAATAGGCATAATACCTTTAGATTTATTTCCCAAAGTCCATTCTTGATTAGTGTATATAAATTTCATTTTGAGTTTTATGGCTTCATGCTATTTTAAAAAATCAATGTCGGACATTATTTTCTTAAAATTAATAGGCTCATCATTTATGAGTAATACTTCATCACTCATATTTTTAATATGTAAATCTAATCTAATATGAGAACAACATATCGTACTAGAGTGTCATAGACTATATGTCTCCTGAGCCACCAGTTGTATGTCTGATATAGTAACTTGAGGTTCTTGTTTTACTTAGGTGTAATTTTGTAGTTCTTAAAATTCTTTAATTTCTATTTCACTATCACTACTTTCCTTAAGGAGGAATTCTTTTTATAGGAATGTAATATGTATTAAGACAAATACCTTTATTCAAGATGATGATAAAAATGATATCCAAAACTCTATTTTGGATCAATATATATTTTCACTTATTTTATTTAACTTCAAACTTATCAAGTATCGCACGCTTCACATAAGAATCATATTAAAAAAATCTTTAAGTGTGACAATTTTGGTCTAATATTGGTACATATCTTATATGAATCTTATCAATTGCTTTTTATGAAGCTCTATTTAAAAGATAAGTAATAGTTTTAAAGGCATATCCCCAAAAGAAAATTAGAAGATTTACATGACTCATTATAGAACATACCATATCAAATAAACTATGATTTCTCCTCTCAAACAGTATGTTATTTTATAAAGTTAAGGATGAAGCTCAATGATACAATCCTATTCTTTTTTAAGTAACCAAGATACTCATGGTGTAAGGTACTCGTGACCTCAGTAATATCTAAGAGTTTTAATACTCTAACTATTTTTTTTCTTTACTTCAATTATAAATTCTTAGAACTTTTTAAATAATTTAGACTTATGTTTCATTAAATATAAATTACCATATCTAAAAAGATCACCTGTGAATGAAACGAAGTATATGTATTCAACTCTAGCTTGAGTAGAATTAGGGCCATATAAATCTGAATGTATAAGCTTTAATAATTCACTAGCACATTATCCCTTTTTTATTAAAGGGTAGTTCAGTCATCTTACTTAATGTTGACTTGAGGGAGGTTCCACCAATGTTTTAATGATGAAAAAATAATCTTACTCATAATGATTTTATTGTATTTGAAGTTTTAAAAAGATAGACTTTAAAAGAGAGTGTTAAAGGGATACAACTTGGAGATTTAGGGCTGAAATGAGAATCATGAAGAATAAAAGAAAAAAGGCTTAAGATAAAAAACAAGATAAAGACCAAGATAGTGTTTTCATATAAGTTATATCATGTAATTTTTATTGTAATCTTATATTATTCTTATCAAGATGTTTAATGGGTTAAAATCATGCATAACGCATTCATATTTAAATTTGGGCATATAAGTTACGTAATCAAGAGAAATTGTGTGGGGGAAAGTTTTTAAATTATCCTCTTGATACACCAAAATCTTTAAGGAACTATTTTGATGTATGTGTGTGTTAAGGTTTGTGGAAAAAATGAAAATTTTAGAAAATATTTTAAGGTAATTTGAATGTGTTAAAGCGTGCTAAAAAGTATTAAAAACTAATATAGGGATAGAATAGTTGCCAGTAATGGTCGACCAGTTAATATCTGTGATTGATCGGTTAGTGAGCACGAGATCTAGATATTAATGGTTACTTTCAACTGAAAAAGTTGTGATAATTGATTTTTAATGTATTTTAAAGGCTAGCTAAAGGATCTTTACCTATAAATATGTATGTTGGAGTATGTATTATACATCAATTAAGTGTAAAGTGAAGTAGAAGTAAATTGAGAAACATTTAAGTGATTGTTTGAGTAGTTTTAGTTGGATTGTGTAAAATTGTGTACACTCATTGTTTAGTTAGTTTGTGATCCCTTATAAATACTTTGATTGGTCAAGTGAATATGTTTAAAGTGTATTTTGACATAGTAAGGTTATTGGATTGAAGTTGTAAAAGGGTTGTGAAAAAGAAAATGATTATGAAAGGGTTATTCTTATTTTGTAAAAAAGTGAAATGGTTGTAAACGGGTTACTTTTGTCCTGTGAAAAAGAGAAGTGGTTGTAGAAGAGTTGGTCTTCACTTATTGAAGAAGATAACGATAGTGAAATTTTCAAGAAAATGTTATAGAAGGGACATAGGTATGGGTTGTATATCAAATCACTATAAATGAATTTACACTCTTCCATGATCTCTTTACAAGTTTATTTTAATTCAAGTTATCTTATTATCTAGATTTAATATATTGTTTATATTATGCATTTCATCAGGAGGAAATTTTTTAATTAGGTATGAAAACTTTAAAAAATTTGTAGTCAATTAATTCACCCCTTTCCCTCTTAAGTGTTATATAAAAGCCAATAATTAGTATTAGAGTAAGGATTTACATAGTTGTATTTCTAGTGAAATAGTGGGTATAAGATCATAAATAGTTTATTTAAACATATTAGTCTCATCCATTAGTCTAAAAGATTAAAATATTAATAGAACACCTTTCTTTAATGATAATGAATACTTATATTAGAAGACTAGAATGAAAATTTTCTTAACGTCCAAGAATGTAGATTTATAGGATATCGTTTCTCATGGACCATACATACTCACCAAGATTGTAAGAGATAAAAAGATAACCAAAACAAAATAAGAATGGGATAGTAATGACAAGAGACTAGTATCCTTAAATAATAAGGTCATACACATCTTGTTTTATGCTTTAAGAAGAAATAAGTTTAATAAAGCATCAATATTTCAAACAACATATAAAACTTGACACACATTAAAAATAGTACGTGAAGGTACTAATCAAGTATAGGAGAGTAAGATTACTATGTTAATGCACCAATAATAAGTCTTCACATGATGCATGATGAAAGCATTTTTTCTATGTATGTTATATTTATTGATATTATAAATGTCTTTAAAGGTTTAGATAAAACCTATACTAATGTTAAATTATTGAAAAAGATATTAAGGTTTTCATTAAAGACATGGGAAGTAAAAGTAACGATTATACAAGAAGCAAAAGACTTGAACATCCTATCCTTAGAAGAATTGATTGGATCCTTCATAACTTATAAAAAGAGGCTAAAAGAGACACAAGAGGAGGAAGTTGTGCATAAAAAGAGGAATATGACATTCAAAGTATCAAAGGAAGAATCAAGTGACGATGAACCTTCCATAAGTTATAGTGATGAGGATGAAATTGCAATACTCACAAGAAGGTTCAGGAGATTGTTAAGGAAGAACTTTTCAAAGAAGAGAGACCACAAGGAAGGTAAGCATGTTTCTAAGCATAAATCTTCTAACTTTACTTATTTTGAATGAAAAGAAGTTATATAAGATTGAAATGTCCTCTCCTAAGAAATGATGATAAATATGAGAGAAGTAAGAAAATAAAGAAGAAACTATTAAAAGCAACGACCTAGGATGAAACAAGTGATTTATAAAGTGAGCATTAGAAGGAAGAAATAGCTTATATGTGATTCATGGCAAATGATAAGGTACCATCTTGTTCCACCTCTTATAATGAGAATGATTGTGATGTTGACTTTACCTATGATGAACTAGTCCAATATTTGAAAGTTTTAACTAAGTAAAAGAAGAAGTTTTTTACTAATTATAAAGATACTTTGAAGCTATTACACGAATGCAAGTTAGATAATAAAAAGCTAAGACAAGCCTTAAAATCAAAGAACGTAAGTGAAAAAGATAGGGAAAAACTATTAAATGAGAATGATTCCTTAAAAAGAGAAGTATAAAGCTTTAAGGAATCATTATCCAAATTCAATAAAGGAAACAAAAAATTGAATTCCATGTTAGGTGCACAATAGCTTCAAATGATAGATACGAATTAGGATATATAAAGGAGAATACACAATCTACTAGTAAGACTACTTTTATAAAAGGAAAGAACCTCGATGATGAGCATATAACTGGATCACATTAACAAAATGCATTTGCATTTAGGAAATGGCTTAGAGAAAGGTTTCGTGTATCTATATATGGTCATAATACTAGAACTATAAGAGTTAGAAATAATAACTATGTTAAGGCACAATTTCCCCTCTTAAGCTCAAGATTTATAATGAATTAAGACCTAGTAATGTATATGGACATACATATAGGACCATACAGTCATGCTTTGTCATTTTTATGGATACTATAAACATATTCAAAGATTTTGTTATGAAAAAACGAAGATGTAATGACATACCAAAAAGGTGATGGAAACCAACTAACCCTTGAGGACCCAAATTAGTATAGATATCAAAAACATATTAAACTTTGTAGGTTAATAAACATCAAAAGTATCTTTAAGATTAAAAAGATAATCATTAAGAAACATTGGTCGACCAAGTAAGGGAAGAAATGAAATGAAAATCAATGATACTAAAATATAGGTACATTTTTTTCTTGTTATGTTGTCTTGAAGTTTTAGAAATATGAAATGAAATTAAGTCATACTCAGTGAATTTAAATGATAAAATTGAGTGATACATATTGATTTGAATGTTTTTAAGCCATGAATGATAAAGTTGAATTTGATATGAGGAAAATATTAGTAATTTTCATTACATAGAATAAAGGTATACATGATACATAGATTAAAAATGATATTTACAACTACAGGACTAAATTTTACATGATTAGGAGAGAATTAGAAATCTTGTAAAATTATGTATGAATATGTTTTTAGAGAGAATTGTCATCTTATATGAATTTAATTGCTAAATTATGTGAATTTACTTGCATTTACTTAGGGGAAGGTTATTTTGTTTTAGAAGGAGTTTGAAATTGAATTGTTATAATTTAAGGGGAGTTTAAATCTTTAAGTTTTGAGATTGAGTTTTAAATATAGATGTGATGATATTATTGATTTTATTATTATATAAAGGTAAGAGAATTTAGAATTGGTATTGACAAAGTTTAAATGGTATTAAGAAAACCTAATTGATATTGAGAAAATTTGAGTGGTATTAGAAATCACTTGTTTTAAAGTTATAAATAAGTTTCCAATGGTTTTAGAAAAGGGGAAAATTGTGTGATATTAGATTAAGGATCAGTAAAATGGTTTACATTGTATATGATTTTTTAAATATTTCTTTAATATCATATAATTTTTTCATAATCAAAATGGAGGAGAATGTTAAACTAAGGGAGGTTTCACTTATTGTTTTTGATGTTTTGAAAAGATAGGGTTAAAGAAAAAGTACTTAAGAGATACAATTTAGACTTTTAGAGCCTAAATGGGAATCATGAAGAAAAAAAGAAAAAAAGCTCAAGATCAAGACCAAGATAGTACTTTCATATATGTTATATTTAGTAATTTTTATTATAATCTTATCTTGGAATTCTTAAGGTATTTAACAGGCTCAAATCATGTATAATACTTTCATTTTTAGACTTAGGCATATAAGCTGCATAATCAAAAGGAATTATATAGGGAAAGTTTTTAAATATTTCTTTTAATACATTAAAGTCTTTTGGAAAACTATTTTGATGTGTGTGTGTGTGTGTGTTAAGGTTTATGGAAAAGAAGTAATTGAAAAAGGGATATATTTTGGAGTAATTTAGATGTGTTAAAGTGAATAAAAATTTTAAAAACTAGTTTAAAGAAAGACTAGTCTATCAGTGGTGGTCAACCAGTTAAACTGTGATTGGTTGACAAGTATGCTATTTTTTCACGGACTAGTCAACTAGTAGGTTAGGCTAGATAAGTGTTCTCTCGTATCATCCTTTTCAATTCTTTTGTCTATGTTGTTTCAATTTCTTTTGTTTTAATTTACCTCAAATA
>JAOXYD010056360.1:0-13138 GCA_028565735.1 Pinacopodium congolense
TGTGGGTTCGACCCTAGCTCACCACTACTACATAGTTTTGGAAGTTAGGAATTTATTATTTGGTAGTAGGCAACAGTTTATCACTTTTATACACTGGCCACTTAGGAAAAAAGTCATAGATAACCTCGAGTCCACGAAATCGATATTTGTTAGTGGAAAATCGGTGAGTAGCATAGTTTAAGTTAATGCATGACCACTATTTGATTGATTGTGATGGTAAAGATCTAGAAATAAGGAATTTGTTTTATTGAACTTCTTAACATTTAGGCCTATTTGCCTAATTATTATCATCGAACAAACTTTATGTTACGATAACTAGAAAAGAGGCATTGTGTTAACCATAACATTAAGTTGATTTTATAAAGAAACCCCATATTAAGCATCACAATCATTAATTAACTCAATTAGATCGTTAAAAACCTAAACCTTCGCTGACTAATTCTATTTGGTAATCTTTAATAGTAATCTTGAACTCCCTTGCTTTGACTGAAGTTGATAGGTTAATTTTGTAGTTTTAATTTAGTAAGTTGATTAATGTGGACTCTCAAGATAATTATAATATGAGTGTGTACTCATAGTTAAGATCCCTATCGTAATGATAATTGAATTAAAACCACTATATTATTTTTGATTGGTGCACTTATCGTTAAATTGGTTTGACATTCAGTGTTTCATTTAGGTGTATTAAAATATTGAAATTTGAATTATTTTTAGATATTTCTTACCTAGACCCTTTAAAGCATTAATAAGATCAATAAAACAAGCATACATAGAAGAAATATTTTCATCATGCAACATATGAAAAAATTCATATTATGAATGAGAATACCATCTTTCCTTTCCTTAACTTTGTTTATGCCTTTGTATATGACTTATAAATAGGCAAAATTTTATAAATGATTTCCCACATGGATACTTATATTGAATTCATTCACACTTGGCATATAGTATAATATATGCATAGCTTTAATGTTAGGGGAGATTAATTTCTCATCTTCATTATCCCAGTCAACTTCAGTTTTAGGTATTAGTTAGTTTTGTACAACATAGGAAGGCATTAGAATCTTTTTTGAGACTACCTTCCATAGTTTTACACTATTGGTTATCAAAAAACATCTCATCCTAATCTTATAATATAGATAATTATTGCCATTAAAGTAAGAGCCCTAATTGTGTTTTACCCTTCTAAACTAGTGAAGGGAGCACCTGTATTAATCATGTATGCCATACTGGTCTTCTCTAAAAAAATTGCTAGAATTTTAACTAAGTGAGACCTATGTTCTGATACTAATTATTAGTCCTATTAGGCTCCTAAAAAGGGAGGGTGAATTAGGATTTTTAAAATTTTCAAGTGAAAGATCCTAAGTTCACCAAAAATTATAAAACATTAATTTAAAAGAATACCATAGATACACACAATCAGAAGAATAAAAAGATAACTTAATAATATGATTAATATGAATAATTGAGTGAATTAATGTTAAACAATCTAAACAACAGCCCAACTTGTAGATTAAATGGTAATATGAATTCAATTGTTTAAACATAAAAGAGTAAGGAAGATGGAACATGAAATATTTATTTTTGTTAGGAGATGTCCATTTTCACCTACATCTAGACCATTAACTACTTGCTGAAATTTTCACTATATCGAATTGCAAATTCAGTGCCAGAATTACGATCCTTTTTTAATTCTTAAGAACAACTTTCTCCCAATACTTCTATTTATTTAAAATAAGTATGGAAAGAATTTCACTTAAACTCAATTTAATGTATCAAGATACTCATACAAACTTTAAGATATATGAAAAAATACAAACATTACTCATAAATCAAACTCAAACATCATCCAAAAACTTCATTCAAACCACATTTTCAGTGCTTTCAATACCCAAATGAATGATTGGTTTCCCTTAATTTGAAGCCTAAAACTAATGAAAAATCACCTATTTATAGTTGTGGAACCTTAAACAAGTGGTATTTTACCATTATCCAACAATCTAAAGTGTTAAAATCACTTTGATCAAGGTTGATTTAATATGATTTTTCATGCTAAATTGATGCCAATTGACCCTTAACTTGAGGTTTTATTGTGCAATTATGTCTCGAATTTCTTTAATTGCATGTAGCTTATCAATTAAAGTGTAATTGTGTCAAAAATGCAAGGAAGAAGCTTAAACAAGGAGCAAAATGACAGGACTAATATTGGTGGAATTTTACTCATTATGGCTCGTGTTTTGGTCTCTTCAAGATGCAAAACAGTGGACTAAAGCGGTGCCATTCTACTCTCGATTCTAGTACCATTTTTCTATCAAGTGAGACAAAACAGGCTGGATCTTTTGATTCTATTGGTTGCAACTTTCCAACTTGTATTTGAATCTCCTACCCATATAAATTGCGCTCTAAAAACCCTAATTAGCAGAGATAAAGATGTAGAACACATAATGAAGAGGAGAAAGAAGAGAGTAGTTCATCCTTAGGTTTATCTCTACTTTTCTTCCACTGTTTGATATGATTTTGCAGAGTTCAGTTGATGATAGAAGTTTTAAAAGATATGTTTATCTCTATCTAATATGTTTCACCAATTAATAAGTATCCTGATTTAAATAGTTGCATGACTAAACTATGGTTTATCTTGAGGGTTATAATCTAAAAATTGAGAATTTTATGTTAAGCTTCCTATACGTTATGCCTAATGTTTGTAGAATGACTAATGACCAACATTTATCTTAAGTTGTTAGAGAATAATCTTAGTTTTAATCATAGCTAGGCTTAGAATTACAGAAGTGACCCTAAGATGCCACCTCCAATCTATAATCAATTCACTTGCATCATTATAGGCCAATTCCATGACCTATTTATCCTATTAACAAACCCTTTTTCATTAACTAAGTTATTCTGCATATGTTGATAGTTTTAGTTTTAGTTAGCAATCTTAGCTTTTAATTCCATTTAATCTTGAATCTCCTGATAATTTTGATCTAATTTGGGCATAGTAATTATATTTTAGCTAAACTCCCTATAGGAATGATACTTGGATCTAAAATATTCCACATATTACTTATGTGCACTTGCATTAGTATTGGTTTAAATTTAATTTAAGATAAGTGAGCTTTAAGAATATAATTTTCGAGTTAATTTGAATCAATTAGCATCTATAGAAACCAACCAATAAGTTTTAGCACTATTACCAGGGAATCGATTTTATTCATAATTGGAATATTAGGACCAATTAGTAATCGATACTAATGCGGGGGTTAATAGACCAATAAAGGCTGTAACTCAGGCCCACGTATTGAGTTTGATTACTCAATTTCTCTTGATTTTAAACCTTAATTTGCAATAAAACTCTTCCTAAACGTTGTCCTACAAAAATTTAATGGATTGTTCAATCAATTCACTTATAATTAATTTAGAAGCACTATAAATTCAAATAAATCACACCTAAATACAAGGGAAATCACACTAAACTAAATTATAACTCACTTAAAAAGCTTTAACAAATTTATTTTAATGTAAAACACACTAAACAAAATATAATTACACACATTTACCTACCAAACATGGATAATTCCTAGTCTAATGAGGATTAAATAGTGAAGGAGCCACAGAAGATCAAGTCATAAACTCTCAGTGAATGACCTCCTTTATGACTTCAGGAAAAGCCTCCTTTATGACTTAATCTCCTTCTTTCTCCATCACCAGTCATCTAAACGAGATAAATGAACTACACAAAACTTATGTAAGAGAAGAATGTATTGAATCAATAATGGCTTAGCATCTGGCTTATTCATCTACTATTTAAAAGTAGAATGTTGGTATAAATTATAACCTTTGAGAGCACTAAGTAGGATTGAATTTTTTCGAAAGGAAACACCACTTCTAACATTTCCTTCTTTATAGTGGTGTAATTATTTTGAGCATCATTCAAAGTGTGACTTGCATAATAAATTGGATGGGAAATAAAAATTTTCCATCCATGGCTTTTTCCTAATGCTGGAATAATTGCAAAGTTACTTGCATCACATATCAATTTGAATAGAAGACACTAATCAGGTGATACCAAGATTGGTGCAGTAGTGAGCTTCTGCTTTAATAACTTGAAAGAATGCATAAACTTATCATCAAAGATAAAAATTATGTCCTTAGTCAAAATTTCAATAAGGGGCTTTGTTATTTCAGAAAAATCCTTGATAAAGCACTTACAGAATCCCTCATGTCCAAGAAAGCTACCAATTGCTCTAACTGAATTAGGAGGGGGAAGTTGAGAAATTACTTTAACTTTTGGTGGATCTACTTTAATTCCCTTACTCGAAATCTTGTGGCCCAAAACACTGCACTCTTGCACCATAGAATGGCAATTTTCCCAATTTAAGACTCAATTAGTCTCTTCACTTCTTTTTAAAACTCTATCCAAATTTTCCAAACATGCATCAAATGATGTACCAAATATTGAAAAGTCATCCTTAAACACTTCAATGTAGGTCTCAATCACATCTGCAAAAATTGTTATCATACAGCATTGAAAAGTGGCATGGGCATTAAACAAGCCAAAAGACATTCATCTATATGCAAAGGTGCCATAAGGCTATGTGAATGTCATCTATTCCTGGTCCTTTAGGGAAATAGGAATATGCCCCAATATATCCATATAAAGCATAATTAAAACTATACGTAACCAATCTTTCATTGATTTGATCTATAAAGTGTAAAGGAAAGTGATCTTTTCGTGTGTCATCATTCAACTTATGATAGTCAATACACATACATTAAATAGTTACTTTCCTTGTGGTAATAAGTTCAACTTGGTCATTCTTTATGAAAGTAGTTCCTCCCTTCGTTGGCATAACCTAAACTTGACTAACCTATATAGAATCAGATATTAGGAAAATAATACCAGTATCTAGGAGCTTAACTACTTCATTCTTCAATACTTGCTTTAAATTTGGCTTTAGTCTATGCTATGGTTAGACCAAAGGTTTACCTCCTTCTTCCATGAATATTTGATGAGTACAAATAGACGGACTTATCCTTTTAATTTCAGCTAAGGTCTAGCCTATATGGTTCTGATACTCTTTAAGCACTCTCAGCAATCATGGGTAATTGTGATGGAGGATGTAAAAGGACATATTTCAAATCTGAGGGAAAAGGTTTCAACTCAAGAGTTGGAGGCTCCTTAATTCATGTCCATGGAAGGGATTGAATTGGCCTACTAAAAGTTCAAACCTTTTAGATTGAATCCAATTGAAATTTTCCTTTACAATTTTTAATTCTGCCAATGATTCTTCGACTTACTCTTCCTTTATTTCGAAAGAACTTGAAGGAATTAAAGCCTTCTATAATGAATATGAGAAAAGATACTCAAATGGATTAATAGGAGTAGAATGAACTACAATGAAGTAATATGAATCTAGGGTGGAGGGATGCTTCATCACTCTAAAAATAGTAAACAAAATCTCTTCGCCTTGAAGTTTAAGAATGAGTTCTCCTCCTTGAATATCTATTAGTGACATAGCAGTAGTCATGAATGGACTTCCCAAAATGTTATGCATTGTGTGCTCTTGCTCCATATCTAAGATAATGAAATCAATAGGGAAGATAAGTTTATTAACTTTCACCAGAACATCTTCAATGATTCCTCTTGGATAAGTGACTAATCTATCATCTAATTGTAATGAAACTGTCGTAGATTTAGTTTCCTCTAATCCTAACATCTTAAAAATTTATAAGGGCATTAAATCAATGCTTTCCCTAGGCTCCATCAACGCCTTATCTATCTGTAAGTTACCAGTTGTTCAATCAAAGGTGAAACTACCAGGGTCCTTAATCTTTGCAGATAACTTCTTTAACAAGATAGTAGAACACTCTTCATTTAGCTTCACAGTCTTATAGCCCTTCAATCGTTTCTTCTTGGACAAGATTTCCTAAAAAATTTGGCATATGAAGGCCTTTGATCAATTGCCTCAACAAATGAGATATTTTTCCCAAATTCCTTATCAATGTGCATATTCTTCAACCTCTAAGTGTATGATATCCTAGGCTTGTATGGCTACATATTGGGATTAATAAATAACCTAGGTGGCTTCTCTAAACTCTGACTTTGATCTTCCTCTTCTTTCTTTTTCTCTTCTTCTTTAGCTCTCTTTCTTCTTTCGATTCTATCTTCTTCTTCCATTTTCTATATTCTTTGAATAACTCTCTCTCTCTCCTGTTATGTCTTCTTTTGTTCTCGTCTTCTTCCCTCTCCACCATCACTTGCTTTCCTTTCCCTTCAATACTCGTCCTTTCATTCCTAACCTCTTTTTCACTTCCTAAGATAATTTCCTTAGCATGCTGTCTCTTATTAGCTTAAGTGGTACTTGGAAGCTTACTAGGTAGCATATTCTGTAAGAGTTGGGCAATTTTTCTAGCTTGAGTCTTAAGATTCTTAATTGATGCCTCAGGATTCTGCATCCTAGACTCACTAGATTGGATATATTGTAAAACTGTTTCTTCAAAACTAAGGGATTCTCTTTGAGGTGGGTTAGCTCTAAAGCCAGTTGGAGGTGCTCTTTGAGCATTGGTTTAAATTTATTATGGTGGCTATAGATAGTTCTTGTTATTACTCCATACAAAGTTTAGATGGTTCCCCGAACCAGGTTTATATGTATTTTAAAAAGGTTTTCCTCTATGCCTATTGAAATTTCCTACTTATTGTACTTGTTCTAGTTCTCAAGTAAAAGGACTACCTTCTTAACACTCCAAGGATATATCGGAGGTACTACTATAGCTTTCACATTCATCTTTATGAGAACTACTACCAGCTCTACTTATTAGACTATCAATGTTCTTATTCAACACTTCAATTTGAGTTGCAATAACTACTATTTGATCGTATGAATACCATGTGGCTTTCATGGGTGGCATTTGGAATTGTACTGAAAACTATTTGTAATCATTTCATCAATGATATTGTAGGCCTTGGTCACCGTCTTACTCATGAAATTACCTCTAGCCATATAATCAATGCTTCTAGGAGTCAAAGGTGTCAATCTGATGTAAAAGATGGAAACTTGCTACTAATTATTGAATCCATGACTAGGAAATTTTACAAGCATCTCTATAAATTTTTCTCATAATTCATCTGGACTTTCATTTTCATATTGCACAAATAAGCTGATCTCAATCTTCATCCTTTCTCTCTTATCAGGTGGGAAAAATTTATCTAGGAACAATGTCATTAACTCATCCCGTGTAGTAATAGAACCAGATTGAAGTATTCACAACCAAGCTTTCACTTTATCTCTAACAGACAAGGGAAAAAGCCTAAGTATAATTTCATCATCAGAGATTCTATTACTTTTAAAAAGATCTAAGTATCAAAAAAAAATTTTAAATGTTCATTGGGATCTTTTAAGGCTGAATCTCCAAATTGTGAGGAACTAATTAATGAGATGAGATTATGTCGAATTTCAAAATTATTTGGAATGACTCTAGCTCGAACAACGCTAGCCACAAGTCTACCTCCATTTCCAAATATTGAGCCCATCGGGGTTAGCTCTCTACTTTCTATTTGAGGTTTTACAAACTACACGTTCTTCAAGATCCATCTCTGCATATTCTATTTTAGTCTCACTAAATGTTCCTTCTTCTAAAAGATCGAATATGGTTCCTCGAAATTGTTTCATTTTTTCTCTTGAACCTGTGCACAAGTTCTAGAATGAAGTTTACCGGCTTGGGATTGCGTCCCTAATTATGCATAAAAAATTAAATAAAATGCTAAAACAACAAATAAAGCAAATAAAGCAAATAAGATGATATAAAAAAGCAACTTAGACACACAAACTAAAACAATTACAAAAAAAATACAAAAAAATTTAGAAAATCTAGGAAAATAATTTTTTGAAGTCTTATAATAACTTACACTAATTTTCCTAACATTAATGTCATATTCCTTAGCAATGACGCCAAAAAATTGCTGCACGTTGGTTAAATGATTTTGAAGATTGGATTATGTTTAATAATTTTACTTTGAAAACCAATGCGATAAGGTAAGTGTACCTATCAAACAAGTAATAAAGTGGAGTATTGTAAGCATAAAATGTTGATCTCACAGGAAAAACAATTAATTATTAGGTTAATTAGATGACAATTATATAGGAAAATTCGAATAATTTGTTTAAAAGCTTGAATATTGATAAACTAGTCTAACCTAGCTTAAACACTTCAAAATTCATTTATAATTGGTTCAAAAAAATTTTAATTACCAAACATAAAATTTAGATAATGATTTAATTGAGCTTTAAACAATTTTAAGGGCTCATTATAGTTCGTTCACAAAATCAAAACAAAGTTATGGTTAAGACTTTGCTTTATCTCTAATCAATGGGCTTTAATTTCAAGAAGATGACTACTGGATTTTAAACGCAGAATTCGAACTCTCACAAAAAACCAAAGTTTGTTCATTCATTGTTTAGTTTATGTTGTTTATTGATTTTTCTATCAAACTAAGTTGATTTCTCAAGCTCAGATTATATTTTACATTAATATTAAGTGGCTAGCATAAAATCAGTATATTTAAACCTTTAATAAACAAAAATTAGACCTTATAATATGTGTTTTGAAGCTCACTTAAATCATAAATACACTAATCTTTAGCAATAAAAATTATTTAGCCGCACATCTCGATCAAAACATATAAAACATACAACTTAAGTAACATGTATTGATAAATCTATAAATATGAGCTATAAAGTAAAGTTTAGTAGTTACAAAACAACCAAGAGAAGCTCGAGGGAGGTTCACAGACTCCTTAACTTGGTCTTGGCTACACCAAACCCTATATCAACAAAAATTAACATAAAAATCTAAGAACAGTTGAAGATGTAAGCATAAACATAAGAAATTTGATAAATCTGAAAATTGGAGCAAACAAGGTGATAATTTGAGTTAAGAAACCCCCTTAGATGAATTTTAGACTCAGGTATGAGTCTTAACAACAAGTACCAATGTTCAGAAACTGAGAAAACAAAATATAATAAAGTCTTTGAAGCCTATGAACTCCTTATAATTAATGTATTAAATACCACACCATTACCAGTACGGGATTTATCTTTAGAATGGTACTGTACCGATACTATTTCACATAATTTTTTAAATTTATAAATTATTTCCTAAATTTCATAAAATTATAAATATTCTCTAAATGTATTGTATTGTGTAGTTTTTAACTCAACTTTAAACCCAAAAAGGCTAAAATACAACATTTTCCTTTATTAAAAAAATTATTTTTATTTTTTTGGTACAATCCAGTATTTCTGGCGCCGAAAGGTATTTAAATCCGATAAGGTAAACTAAAATTTCGTACTGATTTCTGGTCCCGACTCGAAATTAAACACTCTATTTATGACATAATGATGAGAGAAGGGAGAACCTCTCTCAATTTCATATATGAATTTCCTTCATTCATGCGTCTATCAATGTTGTTTATTTGTTTTACAACTCCAATAGCCTCCCACTTTCAGTTTCAAATAAGAAAATTTAATAAATAACAATCTAAAACCACAATATTTGATATTTGGAGAAGATATTCTATCGAACTACTAATACGACGATTTGACTCGAGGCAATACGGTGGTATGAGCCCACCATATTGGTCATATGCATCCGAATGAATATGGCAGTCTGTCTAAACCCACATATTAGTCCTGGACAACTTCCAATTTGCTACCTTTTATTTCCTTCTTGTTTAATCTTCGTCATTCATTAATTAAGACTAAATTCTTGTAATTTAAACACTTCAAATACAATATTAAATATATAATCACAAGTTTAATGTCAAAACATCGCAATTATCCATGAAAAATACATGCAAATTGACCACCTCACATTACCACATTTTGGAAGAATTTTTTATTAAGAAATGAGAGGATGGACTCAATTATGGAGAAAAAATCCAAAGGTTGCCTCAATTAGGGAGCAAAGAAAAATTAAAAAAAAAAACAAAAAAAAGCAAGCTAGAAAAATAGCAAGTTACGTTTAAGACACACATGATTTACCATTTTGAAACATAAAAAAGGGATAGAAAGAGAGTGGGGTGAGAGGGAAAGGAAACCTAAAGGAGGGTAGGAAAAAAAGCTTTAAAAAGCTTTCCAGAGGAGGTAACAAAAAACGTTTTAAAAAAAAGAAAATAGAGCTTTGCTTGGAGGAGACATAGGAGCACTTTTATTGGAGTTTTCTTGGTTCTTGTCATTTTGTTTTGCCACTGTTCCTTCATTCTATTTGCATCTTTCATTAGCTTTAGTTGTTTCTTTTCATTTTCAAATATGTTATGTCCATATTTCTGAATGCATTGAAATTTGGTTCCGTACTTAAATTTTTTCCTCGGTGATAACAGTGTTCCATTTTCTAGAATATTGGGTTGTGCATTTATAAATTTATAGTTGAATCTCTTGACAACGTAAGGAACGACACCTACATACTTATGAATGGAGATTTTTTCGCCCAATTTTGCCACCTATAATCTATTTGTTTGAGCTTTGATTTTTTTATTATCAGGTTTGTCTTAATTATTAATGTGCAGTTTTATTTCATGAGCTTTCATTTATTATTAGTGTCTTTGGTTACTCTATGCTTGATGGTTAGCATTTGTGCATATTCTTAAGATGTCAATCATTTAATGTCAATTTTTATTCCATTTATATGTGCTAGAATTTCTTGTTAGCGTGTTAATTTGTGTTTTATTGAATTAGGTTTTAAAAAATTGATTAATAGCATATGTAACGTAAGTCTGTGTTAGATTAATTATTGAATTGTGATTTTCCTTTCATGATGAGAAATTTCTAGCCTTGGTTTTAATTAATTAAGTATGGATTATGTTTATTTAATCTTTGTTCTGATTGATTTAAGTATACGTGGCTAAATTCCTACAGGCTTGAAGGTTTAAGAGGGATCAAGCGATATTTAATTGTTAGAATGTGATTGGGTTTGTAACGATTTGATACTTTGCGTAAATGACATGAATAAACTATTATCTTTAAGCTTTATCACACTTTAGATGATTTCCTAATTTGAACACTAGGATTAAACCTATGTTAGGTAATAGTCTTTAACAATTTCCAAAAGTAGCAATAGGCTAGTTAGATTTGTTATGTAACACACCACTACCATCGGACATATGCCTTGCATTCTTCAGAATATCCGAGCACATACCTTACGGGAGTGCATGTTAGAGAAGTCACATGCACTTCCTATGGCATAATAAAGAACATAAGTATTTAAAATGTCAACATGTCTTATTTTATAAACAAAACATGTTCACACTGTCATTTCATTACACACCAACCATATTTTACAAATAAAAAACCATCTATGATCACACTATATTGTACAACATATATCTAAAATCCTCAAATGATAGCTGACCATACCTTTTAGCCATATCTTGCATGCAAAATGGATAATACTAGTTTTCAACTAAATTGCTTGACAAGTAATGTTTCCTCTCAATACCTAAAAAGTCGATGTTGCAATTTTGATCACTTTAGCAAAAAGAGTAAGTGAACCATCATAGATGTGCTCACTCAATTAGAACACATATACATCAATGAATAACATTCAATTCAATCAATGAAACACTAATTTTAGAGCTATATCTCTGTACCACAATATTCACCATAATTCAACAAGCACTTTAAAATTCAATCACTTTACCTCAGCATTTCAGAGGTACATTCTGAATGCGACAACTTTATATAGACATTTCAAAATAAGTCATTCAGTTATCACAAATACTTCATTTCACATAAGCATTTCACAATAGTGTCAAAACATAATTTAACATTTATATGCAATCAAACTCATGAACATAGGTAAAGATACAAATGCAAATGCAAATGCAAATGAGAATGACTTTCATTTTTACTTTTTTGCGACTGACCGCCTAGTTCTCTATCTCATATCCATCGTGGATACTAGACTCATTTTAGTACTGTCCCATATCCACTGTTTATACCAGGATCATTAAACATTGAGCCTAAGGCTCTGATACACATAATTGAGCTTTAAACTCTTTTTAGGTTGGCAGTTCTGGTCAAAACTCCTTTATGTGAACACATATATTCATGTAATGTAATTCAACAGTTCACATAATATGTCATCAGTCACACTCAATCAATGAACACATTCAAATTTCACAATTCATCATATCTATGTCCGGCATTCAATAAATAGTTGAGAATTCAATTTCCTTGTTTACATTCAATTCACAAACACCCCAAAAACAATCAAGAATATTAAACTCCTCAGACAATCAATTGTCTAAAATAATCAATTTCACAATTATATCAATATCAATTCAATATAAAGAAATGAAGTTTAACCAAAAAATTTTAACTGAACACATTTCTAATTAAGATCACTCATCTAGGTTACTCACGTTCCACTCCAGTTAGCTATTGCTTTGATGAACCAGCAATGTCTGCAATGTGTCAGTCGATGTTTTCCTCTCAATGAAACATTGAACACATGTACAGATTACTAATTGATTAATAAAATGAATGCTCAAAGTTACACCTATATATATGTCATTTTTAATGCATGCTCAAATGATTATTCTGGGTATACAATCTTATTCATAACCCTTAATCATTCATACATCGTGACTTGAACATCATTTAATTTGCAATTAGGTTTATGCCTTAACACACTTGATCACTTTCAATTTAGCATTCAAGCATTTATCATTCTTTTTCCTAAGATTCTACACTCACACAATTTCCTACTTTTCATTCAATCATTCCCCATTCGTCATTTAAATTCTTTGAATCACATTATACTCACACATTTACTCAATTATCATTAATAATTACTCCATATTCTTCAATTCTCATTCATCCATACCTTATACACATTTTTCAAATTCTTAAGATCATGTTTTCATTAAAAGAACTCATGTATTCTGTAACAGTCCAGTCCAGTCACAACCCTTGTCTACAGATATTGTCCGCTTTGGATGGCCCATTTCGGTGTCACCCGCACGATTTTGCTTTTCCCAGGCCCATCTGGGCATCATTGGGAAAAAGCGTCCGCCACCACTCGAACTCAAGACTTATAGCCAGTGCGGATGTGACACCCATATGGGCCATTCAAAGCGGACAAT
>JAOXYD010056390.1:0-13137 GCA_028565735.1 Pinacopodium congolense
TTGTTTGTATAGAGAGTGGTCTTTTGGTAACTTCCTTTAGTTATCTAAAAGATGTGGAGGCAACAAGCCCATTGACAAGAGTGCCAATGGTATGAGCCTGAAGTTAGAACTGATTGGGGCTATAATTGGATAAATCATGTTGATCAATTTGAAACCTATACCCCTAATTTTGAGGATTACCCTAATTAATCTTGGCTTAATCCAACTTATTTTCGACAACCTTCATATTTTCCTAGTCACCAGTATCCTGAATGTATAGGTGAGCGTACCTCTAGTTACATGGATCACCCTAATTATTCATTACTCAATAAGGCTGCATTTGAGCAATCTTTAACAATTCCTTATGAATCTTAGCCTGAGCATGATCAAATAACTATGGAAAAATTTTAGAATCAATTAAGGAAATTGATCATGTAGAGTCAATTGAGCTAGCAAGGAAGAGTGGTGAGTCATCATAAACTTTAGGTAACCCAATTTTTGACACTGTTGACTGTGAGATTCTTTTCTGGGTCTTTGAAAATGAGAGAGATGAAGAGTCCAAGGTAGCATATAGGAGCATAGTTTAAATAGGTATTTCAACTTTTGATTTGTGAGTGAGAGTTAAATACCTTGAATTTTTTCAAAATTTTTCAAAAAGAGTATGACTTATAAATTGAGAACCTTTCAGATTGGTATAGGAACCCTTCTAAATTTGGTTTGTCATTATTCAAAGGATCAGGATGAGAAGTTAGGTGTTGGACCAAAGCTTAGGTTGAAAATTCCCTAACGCTAAAGTCCAGCTAAAAGACCTAACAGGAGCATTTGTTGGGAGGCAACCCAAGCATAGAAGTAGGATTTCATATGTTTTCAAAAAAATAGTATGCTTTTTGCATGTTTGTGGTGTGTTTCAGTAAGTTTGCTTTCGTTTCTTATGTTTTTTCTTTTTATTCCCAGTGCTTTGATGTTTTATCCTTTAATTTTCATATGGCTGCAACTTAAATCAATGGAGAGCTTTCACGATCACATTTTTTATCCAATTGTATTCATTTCCTCTCGCTCGTGTTTTATGCTTTATTTATGATTTATGGACATTAGGGACAATATTCCATTTAAGTGTAGGGGAAGGAAATGTTAGTTAAGTACACTTAAGATTTTATTGTCGGGTATAGTTGTAGTAAATTGTTGTGTTATGAAATTACATGTCTACGAAAATTCTGTCTAGGAGATTGGGTTTTAAGTGGGATCATTTGTGATCCCTCCAATCTTTCCTAGGAATTTTTTTAGTACAATCGTTCACACTCTATTCATACAATATCAATTTATTGATTTTCTTTTATTAGTCTATAATTTGAGGAAAATTTTTCGATTTTGATGCTTATTATTGTTCATGTTTTCTTTTGAATTCAATTATTTTGACAATTTGAAATGTTATATGATAAATTGTGACTATTAATTACTAAGTGCTTTTAACTCATTTCATAAGTTAAATAACGATACCTGATGAATAGAATGATATTCCAGATATAAAATACATCTTAGTGAGTAATTTTGTGACTACTTTTTAAACACTTTTATCATTAGAATAAAAAAATAAAAAAATAACCTAGTTGATTAAATAAGTGAGCAAGCTTCACTCTGCTAATTTAATCTTATACATATATGCATAGTAAAAAAAGAGAAAAGAAAGAAAAAGAGAAAAATAAAATTAAAAAACAGAAAAACAGAAAAAAGCCAATATATATATGTGTGTATAAGATTGAAGTTATAAGTGGTGCTTATTACCAATTGATTTTATGTATCACAATTGAGTAACTGGGGATTGTTTATGACAAAATTTTCACCTTCAGGTCAAAAGATTGAGTTACTTTTCAACCAAGTTGCTCACATATTTATTTAACTAGTTAATTCACTAACTTATTAAATAAAAAATGTGAAAGTGTTTTGAAAGTTTATGCATTAAACTCATTATATTTACGTTTTACATGTGGAATTGATTTTTGTGATTTAGGTTGAAGGTTGAAAAAGAATGGAATGATTTAAATTCATTTACAAATTGATATGAATAATTGATTATATAACATTTCTAGGAGTCATCTTTTTTTAAAGATGAAGAAGACATTTTCAATAATGATGTTGTTAATCTTAAATTAATTTTCCTATAGTTATATACTAGTTTGAGAAAGTTGAATGATTGGTTTGCATGAGGAGAAGCAAAACCTTAAGTATGGGGGAGTTGTTAGGGGTTCAATTTATAGTATTTTTGGATGTTATTTGATGTTAATTTAACCCTATATTAGTGCTGAAATGTTTCATTTATATGTTATTATGTTTATTTTGCAGAAGGGAGTTTAAAGATGGAGATTGGAGTAAAAAGATGGAAGTTTTGTCAAAAGTCAACTGAAAGGTCAACCATCAACGACACTTTATTAGGGTCACATTGATGGATGAACAGGGTGCCATTAATGAATGTGCAGTAGCTATTTTTGACCTAAATCTTCAACATTGTCAGCTTGTCTTCTTCCTCCATTTGTAGCTGCTCAATCCCTATATAAAGGGACTTCTCCCAAATGTTTTAGGCATTAGTTTTAGGATCAAAACACCTTAGTTTTCAGATCAAAGTAGTCTTAGGTTGTTTTTCATTTCTTTCTTTTGTAATTTGAGTTTTTCAGGTTGTTTGGAGTTTTAGCAACAATAGTCACGTAGTTTTGAGTTAGAATACCATATGAGGATGTGATTTGGTTTATTCTAAAGTCTTAATTTTGTGTATTATTGTTGTTATTTTGAATTAATCAAAGTATTGTTGCTTAAGTTATATTTATCGTATGCTTTGATTAATTGTTATGCTTAATGTTTAATTTTAGTTAAGTTATTATGATTAATGTGTTTATAGATGGTTAATTGTGTTAATTTATGATTAATGCATAAATAGTAAATTAATCTTTGTTTATTGAATACTTATTGCTTGTCCTGAACTGATCACTTAGGATATTGCTTTAAGATAATTAAGGATCCGACAGTCTCTACCTAGGTTATTACAAAAGTCAATAAACAACGTGATTTAAATCAATGAACTAACCAAAGATTGGTTGATCATGAGAGTGCTAGTCTGAGATTAGGATAATTTAGGACTAGACTTTATAAGTTTTAAGCTTATTACCTAAGTCTGAGGCATAACCAAACCCCACAATAGGACCAATAGAGATAAGTCAGTGTCTTAATTATAGTGCTATCTTTAATTGGAGAAGGCCTTAGATTAAGCATCACTAATCCATCAATTAAATCATCAATCACTAAAGCTTAACTGAATAAATTAGGAAAATCAATTTGTAGTTCTTTTACAATTGAAGGGAATTTTTCTAGGCTATTTAGATTAGATTTTATTTATTTATTTCTTAAATCATAAAGTTGTGTTCTTTAAATAATTGTAATCTAATTGACCTAATACTTACATCTTATAAACTTCCTCATGGAATTAATACTCAGAGTCTTAAATATAATCCACTTTGTTACTTGATTTGACCGGTATGCTTGTGATTATGGTTGGCCACACATAAAATTAGCTCAAATTAATATATCTTTCGTGCACAATTTAACAATTTAATTCGAGACCAACATCGGCAAGCATACCGATCGAATCAAGTAATAAAGTAGAGTATATTTAAGACTCTGAGTATCGATTCCACCAGGAAGTTTATAGGATGTAAGTACTAGGTCAATCAGATTACAATTATTTAGAGAACAATCAGCTTTATGATTTAAGAAAACAAATAACTAATAGCTAACCTAAAAAGCCTAGAAAAATTTCAATATATTGTAACAGAGTCACAGGTTGCTTTTCCTAAATTATTCATTTAAGCTGTGGTAGTTTATGATTTAATTGATGGATCAGTGATGCTTAATCTAAGGTCTTCACTAATTCAAGGAAGCGCCATGGTTAAGACACTAACTTATCTTTATTGGTCATATCCTAGGGTTTGATTATACCTCAGACTTAGGTGATAGACTTAAAACTTAGGAAGTCTAGTACTAAATTATCCTAATCTAAGTCTAGTACCCTCATGATTAACCGAGTCTTTGGTTATTTCACTGATTTAAACCACATTATTTATTGACTTTTCTAATAACCTAGGAAGAAACTGTCGGATCCTAGATTATTTGAAGGCAATATCCTAAGTGATCAGTTCAGGAGAAGCATTAAACATTCAATAAACAAAGATTAATTCATTAATCATTTATTAATCATAAAGTAACATAATTAATCATCTATGAACACATTTAGCAAGATAAATTAACTGAAATTAAACTTTAAGCACAACAATTAATCAAAGCATATGATAAATATAACTTAAGCATCAATACTTTGATTAATTAAAAATAACAACAATAATACATAAAATTAAGAGTTTAGAATGAACCAAATCACATCCCCATATGGTGTTCTAACTCAAAACTACGTGACTACAGTTGCTAAAACTCCAAACAACCTAAAAACTCAAATTACAAAAAGGAGAAATGAAAATCATAACTTAGGTTCACTTAGGCAAAAGAATGCGATATTGAAGAAGAAGATCAATATTCTCAAAGAATTTTTATTGAAAATTACCAAACGAAGTGATAAATTAGAGCATATGCTAGGAGTAAAAAATAACTCCAATAATAGGCATGGGATTGGATATACTAATAGAAATGCATATATTACCAAGATTATGTTTGTTAAGAGCAAATATTTACATAGTGAGGAATCTTTGCCTAAGATAGCAATGAGTTTATTGCATCATCATCTGAAAACGCAAATCCATAGCCTTCATCTTTTAAATCTTAATTTAGAGGCAAGCTTCATGCATTTATGTCTAGTTCTCTATCTAAACCAAAAGCTCAAAATTAGTAAGGTAAGAATAGACACAACTTTTATACAAAGATGCAAGGCAACATGCAGTTTTATTAATATTAATTTAGGCTTCATGTTAAATATAATGCTACCACACATACTTACACCCCTTATATGCTTAATATGATTAGGCAAACATACTTTATACATATATCACTTCAAGGTCTTATCATTATCTAAGGAGTGTACTTAATTTGTTTAACACTAAAAAAAATTCAGAAATGCATAAGTGCATACAATCCATAGGTTTCATTATCATATTACTAATTAATACAACATATAAGATATGAAGTGTCATTTTTTGTGTTATTATGGACACATTGATAGGTTTTATCTTGTGAAACAAATATTGCTAAGCAAACCATAAGAAAATAATTTGAAAAGAAAACAAAGACTATGAATTAAAGACATAAGTTAGTTTTGGTATCTAAAAATTTTGATTACTTTGTTTTCTTAGTCTCTAAGAAAAATAGAAATGGTGTTATATAGTGGATATTCAAGGAATATAATCAATGCATCCTAATATATAGCTGTTTAAAGAGAAAGATGATAAAATTTTCACATTTGAAGACAATGCCAGGGGTAAGATAATTGGTATTAATAAAGCTAATAAGAAAGGTCATGTTACAAATGACAATGTATTTTTAGATAATAAATTAAAACATAATTTTCTAAGCGGGAACCACCTATATGATTGATAGGGATGAATTTTGTTATGTTTTGGTATATCATTTTACTTCAATTCATCCCTATTTTTACTATAAAAGTGCTTAATTTGTGTTATATTACACTTAACGTTAGGTTTTTTCTATTGACACAAATTATGGATCAAAGCATTAATTTTTAGAAGAAATGGGAGCAAAAAAAGAGTAAAGATTGTGATTCTACAAGTTATAAGGTAGGCTGAGGAGGGCTATATAGTGGGTCAAAAGACCACCATATAACTTCAAAGATTGGGAGTTATATAATTGTTCACTATACCACCATATTACTCTTCGGATTACTATATTACTCTGTAATAATGAAAAAAAAAGGATAGACGGGTATTTTCACCCTGACCTTAGCTTAACCTAATTGGAACAGGTATAAAAGCCATGCTAAAGTGCAAAAAAGGAGGGACAACAGATATTACACATTCTCTGTGCATTTCTTCTTGTTCTTACAAATTTCTTATTGTTCTTGGTGTTTTAGGGTGGTGTTTGATGCTATTTTGATTTCATTTCATTTAGTTCAATGCTATAAGTAGTTTTATACATTAAATATCGTTGTTTAATGATTAATTTTTTGGTATTTTAATATTTATAGGTTATATGATGTTTAGATTGAGTTTCTAATGATTTTTTAGCTTAAAAACATTGAACTATGTATGGGTGATTGGATACAATGCAATAGATGACCTTTCCTTTAATTTATAGCATTTATTTTAGTTGTTTAAAGTTTAATTATCCTTATTTTAGTTTTGTCTTTTTTTTTATTTCAGTTTTTTAATAAATTTTCTTATTATTCTCCTTTAGTTTATGATGTTTTTTATTGGATTTTTCTTTTTAGTTGAAATTATACATGTTCTTAGGTTATAAAATGTCTAATTTCAAAATTTGCCTTGTTTTAGGTAAGCTAGGAGGCTCGTTTGGTTTCATTGTTTTTTTTTTTGGTTTCTTGTTTTTTAAATATAGAAACTGAAAAATTAGGACAGAAATCGAAAAAAATAACACACTAATACAATATAAAAACCCAAGAAAACAGCACAAAGACCTAAAAATGCACAAAACCAATACAAAAACATAAAAATTACAACCAAAAACTAAAATCAACAACAATAGCAAATGACCCCTAGAATTTCTCTTTTATTTTAGTTAATTTGGGTTTTTTGAATTAATTTGTAATTAGTTGATTTTTAGCATAAATAACTTGTGTTGACATTAGATAAAGTGTCACATCTTGGTTTTTGTTACTAGTCTTGAATTTTCCAGCCTTGATTTTCTTTAATTACATATGGGTTATGTTTATTGAATGTCTATTTTAATTAAATTGAGCATGTGTGGCTAGTTTTCTAAGGGTTTAAAGGTATTTTTAGGGATAATGGTAATTATTTATGAGAATGCAATTGAGTTTATTGAATTTGATGCTTTAAAGCTTATGATGGCTTGGAACTTAGGTTCAATGTCAAAGATTAGATATTATCTCTAGGATTGATCACCCTTTAGCTAATTTATTAATCTAAATACTAGGTTTGAGTGTGTGATATGTAATAATCTATAGTGATTTTCGAAAGTAGCAATAGACTAGTTGGGTTTGTAGGAAAACTTAACCAACCTTTTTAGGATTTCAATCCTTTAGGTTACACCTTCCGAGTTTGTGTGTAGGTGGCCTAAGATAGTTATTCCTTAATACCTAATGCCTCTTCGCTAGTAAACTTAAAGAGCTTGATCGAGGTTATAGTAAAGTTAGGGATGTTTCTATAGCTTATTAGATTCACCTAATTTTAAGAGATTGAGGGCTTGAGAGCTTTTTTAGACCTATAATATAACATCTTAGCTAAAATATGATTTATTTAGATTTGAGGACTAATAATTGTCCTAGAATCTCGTTGATACCTTTAGCCTATTTCCTTAATACTGTCCTTAACTTTATCATATTTTACATCATGTTTATCTCTTTGACTGTGTTAGTTACCTCTTAGTTCATTTCACTTTCTTCACTTCAGGGTTTTTGTTTTCTTTCATTTGCAACATTTGAAATAGCAATAGCCTTATAGCTCTCTATGGTTTGACCCTAACTCACTATACTATATAGTGAGTTCCAGTTAGGAATTTATAAATTTTTAATTTGCGATGATTACGAATGATAAATATTATAAAACATACTTTGAGTAAAAATCATGTATTCTTTCTAGATTAGTTGATTGTATTGCAAATTTTTAAGTAAAAGATAAGGAAATGTTTATACAATTAATCTTAGTGACTTTCTAACCAAAATATAAAGTATTTGATGTCTATCGGTGAAGATTCATGGATTTGACAAAGGTGACTTAGACATATAAGCAGCGATCTCCTCTCCAACATTATCTCCACACAACTTGTCAATAGGGTTACAAATGTCAAGTTTGAGAAATACAAGGTATATGGAGCTTAACAAACAGGAAAATAAACCAAAAGCTTATCAAGAGAGAAAAAAAGTTGGTAACTTCTACTAGACATCAATTACTTTATATAGATTTATTTGGCCTGAGAGTGCTCATTTGATGCATTTTTCCGAAATGGTTTCATAATTAAAATCTTAGTTTAAGGGTGATTTCTACATGAATTTGATGCTTAATTGGCTAAATTTTGAATAAGTTGTTGATTGTGATGATTTTGGTGAATGTGGATGTTTTTGTAGGTTTTAGTGAATAATTTGATGCATATGTGAAGTTGGATGAGTTAAGGAATCAAAAAGAGAAAGAAAAGCATCAAGTTAGTGAGTTCCAAATCCTATCACATGACCATGTCTAATTTCTGGAGAAAACACCAAAAGAAGAAAAAGGAATTTGGGGTGTCATAAGTAGGGTCATAGGCATGACCCCGATCATGATCATTACTGGACAAAAACCATGACTTGTCCTATGGGAAAAATTCAAATTGTGGGACTAATTGATCATTTGTCCATGAGACTAATGATAGATAGCATCCTAATTATACATCTAATGTAGGCATGTTTTCATGGCCATTATCTTAGTTTTTAAGAGAAATTCAATGTGATTTAGATGCATATTTAGATGATTCTTGAATAACATGTTATCTAACTTGCATTGGATGGCTATTCATGTCTACAGGACTTTGGTGACCATTTGATTGCATATTTGGAGTTATAAGAGATGTAGAATAACTTTATGAAGAAAGAACATCAAGTTGGGAAGCATCACATCAATTATTAAAGTCATAGGATAGGTCATGAAGAGTGTATTAAGAGAAAAGCAAGAGAAGTTGAAACTAGTACCAACTAAGTGTAAGGGATTTTGTTGATAAATTATATACTATTTTAGAGTTAGAATTGTTGTGGAATTAATTTGAGGAGCAAGAACATCATCTTGATGAGTTCAACATAAAATATGAAGGCCAAAGGACGAGCGAAGAAGAGGCTATAGAAAAATCCTAAGAAGAGCTGAAAGTTGAAAAAGCAGGGGAAACAATAGTAAGATGGGAGAAAACCTTCTTTCATAATCATTACCTGCCTAAAAAACAAGCTGGATGCAGGAGTTCACGTGTTTTTAAGGATTTCAAGCTATTTGGGACTCAAGATCAATTGGAAAACACTAAGAGTCCCCTAGGAGGATTAGGAAGTATTTAAGCATAAAAATAAACAAGTTTTGGAAGTTGAAATAAAAGAAAGATGAGATCAAACACCAGGAACTAAAAAAAAAAACTCCAATTTTTAGATTTTTTAATATAAGGATTAGAGAGAGAAGACCTTCAAGTTGAAAACTTTTATTTATTTATTTTTCTTTCTTTATTTTTGTATGTTGAATCTGAATATTTAGGGTTTGATTATTGTTATGGATTTCTAAGTTTATTTTAGGAAATATTCTTAAATTGTTTTGTCAAACTTTTATCTTATTGATTTAGTGCATATTTTTATGTGATGTTTATTATGCTTTTCTCTAATTCAAATTGAGAGATTGGATTAGGAAATTTAGGATATGTTGCATAATGAGAGTTAGTACCATAATGGACTTTTAAGCGTCAAGTTAATAGTCAATTGAAGAGAGATCTTAATTGGTTGATAATTATCCATAGAATTGCTTCAAAAGTAACTGGATAGGACAAGTTTTGAGAGACTGAGAGATTTCAATTCAATTCCTATCCAAGTCAATTAGGGGAACTTAATTAGATCTTGAGAGAGGGTTAACAAAACTATAGGATATCTAAGGTCTAGAATAATTAAATCAATAAGGTAAGGGGAAGACAAAACAAGGACAGAAGTAATTCCTAAGTGTTTATTCATTTATTTATCTTAACTTCATCATCATATTCTCAATTTTTTAATTGCTAATTTGTTTCATTTTAGCTTAGTGTAGATTAAATTACACTCATTTTAGTGTTTCCCTTAAAAAAAGTGCAATTCAAGTTATGATATTAGTATAAAACAATATTTAAGGGAATGATATTAGTATATTACAAGATACCATTTGTGTACTTATAGTAGAATAAACAATAATGGTAGCTCTCCTATTTAAGTGAGAAATTAGTTTTTTTTTTCATGCTTTTTAATCCTTGGAAGCCTAAAGCCATGACTAAGATACCAAAAGCCATTCCTAAGCCATCTTCACCTGATTTTGGAGAAATTTGGAGGAGAAAAACCAATCCAAACATCAAGGATTTGAAGATTAAGATTGAAGTTCCAGCATCTTTGTTAGAAGATTCAAGGATTCAAGCATCATAAGAATGATCTTTCAAATCCCTTATTCTTTCATGATTGTTTTTATTTCTTTTGTAATATTTTGGAATTAATTCGAGTAAGATCTTAATGTTTATAAACCATAAGATTTAGTGTTTTCTTTTTTTAATTTGATTTATTGTTGAATTTTTAAATTTTTATCTATAGAATTAATGAAATGATTGTGATTTCTATGATAACATAAGTGCCAATTCCAATTATATGATTTAATGTATTTAGACTGAGAGATCATTTATATGAATATATTAATCCATAGGCAATGAATCTTGCATAGAGATATAAAGATAGAGTTACATGAGATTGTTTGGATTAGGTCCGAATCTAATAAAAATCCTAGGTTCTATAAGTTGAATTAATGGTTCTAATTGGTATATTGATTAAAGAGAAATTATGATTAATTTACTAAGATATAGCAATCATAAAACTCGAAAGAGAGTACAATTCACTTTTGGGAATGTAGGGTAAATCTAGAAAATCTATTGAATTGAAATTTAATATTGAACATAAACATATCTTAGGGAGGATTACTTATTTAGATCCTAAATGCTTTAATTACATCATTAATCTAATGAACTTTTTTGAATTTATTAATTATTTATTTAGTTTAATTTAGTTTATTATTAAAATCAATCATCAAATATTGGATAAGTTAGATAATAAAAAGAAGGAAATTACTAGTAGTTCATTAACAATGCTTATGGGATAACTTCCGAACTTGCCTAAGCTATAATACGATATGATAGGTGCACTTGCTTTAGTGATTTTAGTATTGTTCAATTTAAGATTTGGCTTTTACTTTTTAAAAACTTATAGGTACACCTAGATTCAAGTTTTTAGAATCATTTTCAAAGTTTGATTATGGATATTAGGAAATCCATATCTTTATTAGTCTAATAATTGTTTTTCATCTATCTTGTTTTTAGTTTTGTGTTATACATTTGGTTATCTATTGGTGGCTATAGATAGTTGACATAATGGCTTGGCAAGGCAATTTGTGGCAATATTGCCAATGGAAAAATAATTAAGTAACTTCATTCCACAAGTGGATAATTTATGGGATGGTTTACAATCACCTTTAGAATAGCACCTATAATGTAGTATGGATTGATTGAACTTATTTTGAGCCATCTCCATTAGATTACTATCAACAACAAGACGAAGAATTAAGGCTGGGAGAGTTATCACTGAAGGATAAATCCATAATAGAATCTTGATTAAAAAGTATAATGTTCTCCATCTAAAACTTGATAGCACAAGTTGAGCATCTTGTTTAATAAAAAGAAGAATCGAGATTGATAGAGTTACCGGTAAAGGTTATATCCACAACGTAAGCTTGATTCGAGAATATAGATACTTCCCTCCATAACTTGGCAACACAAGTTAGGAAAGTAGCTGAACTAATTATAGACTAAGAATAAGAAAGTTTACGTACTAATACCTAAATGGATCCAAATAAGCGAGAGAAGGAATAATTAATAACAAGTGAAGGGGAATTGATGGTTGATGTGGATGAGGACATAGAAGAAGCTGTTAATGTTGCAGTCATTAAGGAAGATAATTAGATACCTTTGCTCATTAATTTTATTGGTACCACAATGTTTGACTATAAGCAAGAAACTGGGTATCAAGATCTTTTTCCAAAACCTCTCACAATCTAAAGGAGGTAAAGGGAGACATCAAATGGCAGGTGTTACAGCTTATATATTCTTAGTGAACCATCTAATTTTTTAGGAAATTGATTGAAGGTATGAATTCAAAAAGAGAATAATCAATCTCTAACATTAAGGTCATGATAAAAGACCTTAAATAAGTACTTGTTTGAAGGCAACGCAATAATCATTCTTTGGCCTCAAGATCTAGAATTTGTTACGTTTAGGGTCACATTTTAGCATGTTTCATTTGATTGCATTTGCACATGAGTGTGGTTTTTGTTTCTTAGGATTTCTTATGAAGTTTGGTTACTAATTTGTGTCAAATATGAATGATTTTATTTCAAGCTCTCTCACTCTCTTTCAATCACCCAACATAAATCAACTTGTTTTTAATGTTAAACACTCTATAGGTGATACTTTAGAATTAAAAATTTTGGCAATAATTGTGGTTTTAAGTGATTAAGGAATTTGGATTAATATACATGTTCATAAATTGATTATGAATAACATATGTTGCTTTTATTTGGGATTGCTATTGCCATAAGTTTTAACAATGGTTTACATGTTAATTACAATTCATGAAGACCTCATGATCTTTCTCATTATGCTTAATTCATGAATTCAGCATGCTATTCTTATACTATATGTGGGATGGTTAATGGGTTTGTGTTTTTCCTAAGCCTCAGAAACACATTATTTGATTTCTTGCTTGAGTGAAATTACATATTAAATGATAAGTGTAGTGTGTATGAATGATAATCTAACTTGTGGATTATGACTATTGGGCATAAATATGATTATTTCCACTTGTTTTAGCATTAATAGTAGCAAAATCAATAGTAGGAGAAATAAGCAAGTGGAGGGAATTATGCAGCTTCATCGTTACTATCCATCCCCCTTTAATGATGCTTGACGGAGCTATATTCAACAATCAAGTTTGATTTTCATTTGTTTTGTTTATTTTTGTATTTTATTTTATTTTTATTCTCATTTCATTATGGATTCTTAGACACTTGAAATTAAGAAGACTTCTTTTTATATTCTTTTCATTTCATTTTTATTTTATTTTATAATCTTAATCTAATCATTTGGAATAAAGCATTTATTTAACGATGTTATTTAGGGCATGGAAACAAGGGAGGGCTAAAAAGGCAATAATTTGACTTAAACACTTGAAAACGAATT
>JAOXYD010056412.1:0-13136 GCA_028565735.1 Pinacopodium congolense
ATTAATCAAAACTTAAACTAACTTTCTAGCAAAAATTCTAATAACTATAAATTAAATAAAAATAGAAAATAAATAAAATAAAACCTAAGTAATAATCAAGACATAAAGCATAACTAAAATAAAAACATGAAAAGAAATTTAATTTAATTTTGCTAAAGAAAAAATTAATATTATAAGTAAATAAATGTTGTAACTCAAGGAAAGCAATAAC
Organism: Pinacopodium congolense; assembly: GCA_028565735.1. NCBI lineage: Eukaryota > Viridiplantae > Streptophyta > Magnoliopsida > Malpighiales > Erythroxylaceae > Pinacopodium > Pinacopodium congolense. Next base: position 212 of record JAOXYD010056412.1, read on the forward strand.
CTTAACACTAAAATAATATTACTTCATGACAAAAGAACAAAGCAAATAAAAATAAAAATAAAAAAGAAGAAGATTCGGACAAGATTCAAACACAAATTTAGACAAACAATTAAACAATAGAAAGCTGGAATGAAAACTATAACAAGAGTTACATAGTGTTTAATTAAAATTAAACTCCTAACTACCGAACAATGCACTGCTCCTCCTGGACTTGTGGAAGCTTCATCCTTGTAGCTGCTCCTATCGTAAGTGGCTTCATCCTCTCCAAGCCACTCCAATTGAAGCAGCCACAAGACCACAAGCTCCCCACTGGTCCACTCACTCTGCCTTGAGTTGTGTGTGTCTGAATTAATTCAGCACAAAAACCCCACTCCCTTATAAATTTTTGTAGCTCCCAAGTCTCGCCTGTAGGCCGTCCTTGGTCTCCTCTCATCATGTGAGCCTTCACCATCTTAGGTTAGTCTAGCAGCCAAGCCTGTGTTCAGGAAGGGATGTCTGGACAGCAGCCGAATGTAGCAGCTCGTGCACCAGCTATGCACAAGGCCAGGCGAATGGTGCAGGCCGAAGGGGCAGCTCCAGTCCATGCTCGCCAAGCTTCATACAACATGTGCAGGTCCAGCTCCATGCAAAAGTTTTCTTGTTTTCTTGTTTTTTTAATGGATATAATTTTTTAATTTTCCTCAAATTGCTTTAAATTCTTCATGCTTTGACCCAAAATTTGTGCTAAGGAAATAAACATGTCATTAAACACAATATAACACAAATTGAATATTTAAACAATAAAATAAGATTGAGATGACATAAAAAAACATGTGAAAATTTAATAAATTTCAATCTTATCATTAATTTTTCCAAATGGTGCTCCAATTAATATTATTTTTGGACAGCCTTTAAACACTCTTATCCATGTCATTTTGGGTTTTAATTGGCTATCATTTATTATGATTTTCTGCTGCGTTTAAGGCCTCATAAACATCACTTAAAGCTAAATTTTTAAGCAAGGGTATTTTTAGATTTTAAAGGCTTCTTACCTGTTCATATGCATCAAATTTCCAAGCCATTTTATGTGTCTAAAGATAGCTCCAATTGCTTCAAAAGCTTCATCCCTTAATCCAAATTTTGTATTCCATCATTAAATATACTCATAAAATTAATAGGAACACAAAATGAGAAATTTAATGCAAAATAGAAATGAATTCAAATGAAACATCATATAAAAATATTAAAAACATTCATTCCTATTAAAGGGCAAACACCTTGTCTTGAATAGCTTATAGTTACTTAACTAGGTTACACAATTGAGCAAGGATGGTGTGTGATCCTAGCATTTTTATGAGAAGGAGAGCATTTTGTCTTTAATATCTCCCAATTACTCAGCTACATCATAAATCATAACTTGTTACTATCTCTATTCTTAACCCAAACTTTTCATAACATATTACATGCTTATAAGGATTATGATGGTGATAGAGTTAGAGAAAGGACTTGTAATCCTTGTATAGCAAAATACTTCAATAGCAATGCTAACCCTTCCTAGATCTTGCCCCACACTTGATTTTCACACTTAAAGCTCTGAATATCCATACCTATAATCAATAAGATACAAATCCACGCTTTTATTTGACTCATTAACATAAAAAATCCTAAAAAATTAATAAAAGATAGTTTAAAGATAAAAAATGAAACAAATAATCACATAAACTTACAAAATATAACTAACAACATAACATGCCAAATTTAAAGTCACTAGCTTGACCACTCGTTAATCTTAACATCTTCAAACAAAATAAAAGGAGACTACTTCCCTTGCTTATGAGAATAATCCTCCAAAATATGGTTTGCATATATGCCTATTGACCTTAAATGTTTCCTTTTTATCATTCTCTAACTAGAAACTCCATGCTTTTACACTTGGATTACCTTGAAAGGAGCAATTCTATAAGACTTAAGCTTACCTAAAAACCATTTCAACTTCAAGTTAAATTATAATACCCAATCACTAATCTTGAATTCCTTATTTTTAATATGAGCATCATGCCATCATTTCACGCCTTCCTTGTACAACTTAGAATTCTCATAAGCATCAAACTTTCACTCTTCTAATTCATTGAGTTGTAAGAGCCTCTCTCACTAGTTATCTTCCAATCCAAACTCAATGTCTTGATTTCCTAATATACCCTATGCTCCAAGTCCATAGGTAAGTGGACATTCATTCCATAACAAGTTAAAAGGGGGTTCTACCTACAGGTGTCTTAAAGGCAGTTTAATATACCCATAATACATTATTTAGTTTGTAAATGTTCTTTTTCTTTATAAACAAATTTTATCATTATTTCTTCAAAGCTCAACTTCTTCTCTTATTATTGAAATCTAGACTATTGAGGACCTATATTTGCTTGGTTGTTCCATGAAAAGTTTGGATACTACCTCTACCCCGTATTGTAGGTGTTGCTATAGGGGCTATTAATTCTTTGATTATAGCTCAAGTAGTCAAGTTCTTTGAATTTTGCTAACATATTCCCTGTATGATAGTTTTAGCTATTATGACTTCCCCTAAAGTAATCACAACACATAACTAGCACTGATTTGCTTAAAGAACTCAAACTGTCAAGCTTCTTATTCACCAACTTAAGCTTGGAAACAAGTGCAAAGAGAGTATCTAATTGATGTAATCTAGCTGACTTAGTGGCCCTACTCCTACTAGTTATATGGCCATCTCTCCAATTAGATCTTGAGCTTTTTCCAAAGTCTTGTTGTTCAATGTACCACTTATAAATATGTCTGTTATTTTCTTCATCAACTGGTTGTGATCATTGTAAAAATTTTACACTTAGAGCCACGTGGGGAGACCATAAGGAGCAAACCTTCGTAAAAATACTTTATATATGTCCCTTGTCTTATATAGGGTCTCTCCATCTAACAAAAAAATGTCAAAATATCATTTCTTTACTATGAAGTTTTCACTGATGGTAAAAGATCACACTTGATCCAAAAGTTATGTGGAGATTTGTATTGTAAGTATACAGGTTGTATCCTTATAGTACAACAGATATCATTCCCATGAGGACTATGATTAGTAACCTGACAATTTTGTTCACACTTTTTTAAAGTTATCAATTTAATAAATGAAGTTAGAAGAATAAATTAAAACTAAAGCTTATAAAACTAAAGTTAACAATATAATAGTGAACTTATAAATAACCAATCATAATTACCTAGGTATTATTTTTATCCTTATTTTGTTTCTGGCTCACCTAATTGATTTAGTGATACCTGACCCTAAATATCCAATGGTTTTCATTACCATCTCTCAAGATCTAAACAAATAATCCTAACTGAAATAGGTAAGAATGGAATTACGACTTCCCAATCTCTTAAAACTCTTCTTATCTATCTAATTAGGTTTGAATTATCCTATAGGTAACTAACAAATAATTAAGATTTCACTTTAGTTGCCCATTAATTTGATGATTATATGTTTGTTATGGTACCAGCTCTCGTTTCTCAACATAACACAAATATCTAATCTAACCTCTGTATTAAAATTAGAGAATAAAATAATAAACACCACAAAATATATACATATATATATAATATTAAAAGATGAGAGTTTTAAAAAACAGTTTATGAGTAATCCTTATTTAGCAATCTATAGCTTTGATCAAATTACAACCATCTAGATTCAACATACAAAGACAAAAAACAGAAAGAAAGAAGAATTGAATAGAAGAATTTTAGCATGATTGTATTCTCCTTCTTGACCTTAAGTTGAAAAATCAGTAGTTTAAGTCATTATTGAATTTTTTCTCCTTGATCTGGTGTTTTTTCTTTGGTTTTTCTAACTGCCATTTTGGTGTTTTTATTTTTCCTTATACATTTCCTAACTCCTTTAAAGTTGTTCTTAGGGTTTTCCACTTATTTTGCTTAAAAAATAGCCCTAAATAAAGAAAATTATATAAATCCCAAGTGATAGAATTATCCTCATAATGCATGATCATGTTGTGTCTCTTGGGTGTTGACTGTTGCATGATCATGTAACTTACAAGATCATGATAAAGAGTTCCTTGCCTGGTAGTGCGTGATCATTCAATTTCCATGATTATGACAAAGAATGTTGTTTTCATCTTAAACTTACCTTGTCCAAAATGACAGGGGTTCATTTCATATGATTTTCATTGATTTTTTTAATGGAAAGCCCCCTATTTTGATGTAAATTTTGTCTGATTTATGTCTTGAAATGTTTAATTTGAAGGTTAAAATCAAATTAAGGTGAAATTTCAAGAAAATACGAAGATTGGAGTAAGAATGAAGTACAACATGGGTTAACAAGCCAGCCTATGTTTAAACCTTGAAGACCTACATCTAAATCATGATCAGGAGTCAAACGCAATGGAGCCATTTAATTGTTCTTTATGTTTCATCTAAGTAGTAGACTAGACATTTCCATTTGATTCTTCAATTCCCATTAGCTACAACTTGTCCACTTACTTCCCACTTGCAGTTGAGACATATATGAAGCCATACAACTTGAATTCGTGCATGTTAGAATAGATTAAAAGCTCCAAATATGAGATTTAGCTTAGGATTTAGGTTCCGGTTCTATTTAAGGATTCTAGGAGTATGATAAGTTGATTGAAGGTTGTCTAACACTTTTGAACAATATTTAGTGAAATATAAACCCTTCTTTCATTTTTTTTTCTCTTTGTTCATATATATTAAAAAACACGAACTGTTTTGATGAATCTAAATTTTCTCTCATATTTATGATGTTTTAAGCTGATTCCATGCTAAAGAAAGCTTATTAAATTGATTGAATGAGTTTTTATCACATGATTGAATGTTAATCTTTGTTTATTTGAGTTCTTAAGGCTAGTCTTAACTTAGTCATTTAAGATAAGATGAAAGATGATTAAAGATCTAAGAAATCTACTTTAATCATTGGAAAAATGAGTAAACAACATGGATTCAAGAAATTTATTTTGGTTAATCATGAGGGTACTAATCTTAAATATGTAATTTAAGATTAGAACTTCTTGAACTTTAATCCTAATACCCATTAATTGATGAAATAAGCAAAGATCAAATTATGATGGTTAGAGATAGGGCATTTTCTTAAAAATAGTAATGTGTTGATTTGGTGAAGACACTGGATTAGGCTTTCCAATCTATTTCATAACTCAATTAAGCCATTTAAAGCCTAAGCCTTAGCAAAGTTATTGAATTTAGTAATCCTTAAGCAATTTATAATTCATAGCAATAGTTGGAAAATTTTAAGATAATTGACTTGCAGTAACTCAATTAATTTAGAAATATGAAGCTTTCTAAATAATTGTAATTTGATTGTCTTAGTAGTCACACTGTTTCCCAGTGGACATTTAGAGTCATAAAAATGCTCCATTCCATGTTATTGGTTTTTTATTTGCATGTTAATTGATTGAGTTATTTAGGCAAATTCAGTATTAAACTAATCGGCACAAGTTTTTTGCCCCATTACTAAGGATCTTAATTATGATATTAGGAATTTATCAATATCAATTACCCTAGGCTGTAAATATTGTGTATATTGTGTTCTTTTATTTCTTCTTATTTGTTTTCTGTGTGTTTGAGTTTAATGTTTGTTTTATGTGTTCTAGTTTGTGTGTTACACATCTTTTGGTGCCTACTTCCAATCATTAAAAGATGTGGTTGCAATATGATCATTAGAAACATCACCAATGGTATGATCCTGGTAAAGAGGTAAGTAATGAATGGGCAAACCACGCTGAATCCAATCATGAATCCTATACTTTTGATCATTCATCTTATCCTGACTATTCGTGGCAAAGTCCATCTCAATTTTAACCATTTTTTTCTCCTAGTTAATCCTCTTATTTCCAAGATTCTTCTGAGCAATTTTCTTGATTGTATTATGTGCCTTCATTTAGTCATGAAGCTAGATTAGTTAAATTAATTTAAATGAAGGATTGGATGAGAGAATTTAGAAAAATGGATTCCCTTGTAAAAGAAAGTAGGATTAGGGATAGGGCTCTTTTGGAATTGCAATTATAAACCCAAATGGCACAATTAGAAGAATCCATTCAAGAATATTCTCCATTTCCATTAAATGCTTCCCATGTATTAGAATCAAATAAATTAAAAAATTTTGACATGCATAATGTTGAGCAAGAGCTTTTTGTTCCCTTTGATCAAAATGATGATGCATAAGAATCTTTGATCAAAATGATGATGAATAAGAATTTTTAGTTCCTTATGATCTTAATGATGTGGGGATTGATCAGTGTTTGGATCATTATAAAGCTCTTGACTTAGAAAATTTTGGAAGTTATGATGAAGCCTTAGAAAGTGATGGACCAAATTTTCACCTAGATAATGATGTGGAAGCTGATGTGAGCATGAATCCTAGCCATGATTTTGAAAGTGAACCATTTGAACCTTTTGATGCAACCTTGGAGAGTGATGAATAACTTTATGGCTTTATGTTTCAATTTGATAAAATTGTAAATCAAGACTTTTCCTTAGAAGAAGAAACTAATACAAGCCACGAAGAAAACATTATTGGTGATGAGGAAAGCTTCTTATTAATTCAAAGGAGAGTGGGACAGAGGCTTGTGATGAGATTGTTAAGGATGAGCCAAGTGAAGTATCATATGAAAGCATGGTGTTCAGGATGAGCCAAGAGAAGTATCATATGAAAGCATGGATTTTATAAGTGTTACAACTTTTAATCCTAGGACAAAATGGTAATTCTTAGCTTCTTCCATGATACTTTTTTAAGGTAAGAGCTTTGAATTATTTTACTTCAAAGGTAGGAATTGTGATGCTTTACAACATCCACTTAAATGTACAAGGACCTTTAGGTAGTTAGCTTGACCTTATGGAAAGAAAGGATTAAAGCAATTGGGTGGTGGGCTAAAATTTCATTTTAAAATCCCTTAACTTTAAGGTCCACCGAAAAGACCTTAAAGAACTACATGTTAGGAGGCAAACCAACCATGGATTAAGTTATTTTGTTTCAATTTGGTTTGCCTTAGGATTAAGTTTAATATAGTGTGCTATTTAGGTATGTTTCTAAGCTGCTTTTAATCTTCTAGTGTGTTAAATTTTTTTAGGTCTTATAAAGCCTCTTTTGAGAATCCTTAATTCAAGCCTATATGTTTGCTTTAATTATATTTATTGTGTTTCTAAATTCTTTTGTTAAGTCTTAGTTGTTTTTAGTTATTTAAGTTCTTTTATTTTAGTAAAGTATTACGTCTTTTAATTATGTGTGTTTTTGTTGGGATGATCTTTTTTGTATTTTCATTAATGTTTGAGCATGTTTCTTTTTCAATTTTATGTGTGGTTTAAGTTTAATTTAGTGTTTTATATTTTTATACCATTATGTTAAAAATTATATAAGCTTTCTAATGGTATCAAGTTGGTGGCCTAATTTCATTATCAAAATTTAGGGATTTTTCTGATGAATTAAATATTTATGATAATTTAAAAAAATCTGAATTTCTTTGTCTTTCCTGACTTGTTTTGATAGGTTTATTGAACCATTTTAGTTCATATAGAGCCTACACAATCTTCCTGAGCCTTTAGCTTAGAATCAAGGTTGGAATTTGACCATTCTCGTTTCATTAGTAAAGAAATTTTTGATTGGTTTGAAGCTAGGAACAATAAAAAAATTCATTATCGAGAGATCTATTTAAGTGATATGGAGGTTGAGTTCCAAGTTGCACCTATTTTTCTAACATTCCGATGGCTTCCTATCCTTACAGTTTTGGGCCCATACTACCTTTTCCTAGTGAAGGAGTTCTTTGCCAATATTGAGGAGAAAAATGCTTCTAATATCCTTGACATTCACTCATTGATGTGAGGTACCCCAATAATTATCACTCAGTTTTTTCTTTCTGTTTTTTTAGGGGTACTAGATTTAGGACACATTTATTTTCATAAGGTGGATATAATTCAAGGTGATTTGGTTCCTTCCAATTCCCCATTTTCTATAGATGTAGCTAGATCTTAGTTAAGTTTAGTAAGTAGACTTAAAAAGAGAGGTTACCCTACCAACTAGTTAAGTATCAGAGATCGAATAGCTGTAGCCATCTTTACTATTGATGTGCTTCCTAAAGCTAGTGGTCTCAATGTGCTTAGATTTAATGATAACTATCTTTTGTATAGTTACTTCATGAATTAGGCATGCTAAAGGGTCTTCCTTTAACTGGTTTTACTTTATAGAGCATGCAGAATGTAGCTCAATTTACTCACCAAACCAAAAACTTATTTTTTTCATGCTTGCTTACGAGGATATTCAAGACATTTGGTGTCTTTTTTTTATGGTGAGGTAGCAATGCATCAAACCAACTCTAATTTTTATTTGCTTTTAAATCTTGGGTCATAATATTGGGTTGGTGGGGAGTGGAGAAACATTATTTTTAAACCTTTACAAGTAGGTGAGTGTATAGATGATGCAGATATCCCAACACCTTCTCCTATAGCTACTCCTAAGGAACGTGTTAGAGAGGCTTCCACCAAGGCCACTCTAAGCGTTCATAGACCACCACCAAATGATCACATTCCAGCTTATGTACCTCCTATACCATATTTTGATCCACCCTCCAATGATTTGTTGATTGCTATTTTGAGGATGAAGAGTCATATGGAGACTAGTTTTACTACTATTTTCTCTTAGATGGATAGGATGGACTCTCACATGGATCATTTTCAATAGCAACTTAATCAAATTGAGTAGCATTTGAAGATACATCGGCCACCTCCAGAGGATTAGGGTCCTCATTTTTAGCTCTTTTGCATTCTACATCTTGTTTATGGACCATATGCTTTTGTTTTTTTTTTTAATTTTTGTTTTTTGTTTCATTTCTTTAGTTTTATTTTGGCTACTACTCATAAGTTCTAGGTTCTTTTAATGTATTTTGACTCCATTGATGTACTTGAGTGAGATATCTATATATATGGAATTGTTTATTTCATTATTATCTCTTGCACTTTGATTTTCCTTTTCTTATTTCCAGCTTCAAGCAAGGATCCAATTTTAATGTTCACTTCAACAAAGTGTTAAAAGATCTTATCATTTTATTTTGAGTTCTTTCTTTCCCTTTATCTATTCTTTTGTGCTTTATGGTTGATTTTATGAACATTGAGGACAATGATATGTTAAAGTGTAGGGGTGGAAATGGTTGTTTCATACTTACGTCTAATTGTCAACAAGTTTATCATTTTTATCATCTTTTTCAAGATAATTTATAATTAGTGAAAATTGTTTCGGTTTTAATGCATATCATTGACATATTTCCTTTTGATTTCTATTAACTTGATGAATTAAAATGTTATATTCTTAGTTAATCATGTTTATTAACATTTAACTTTGATTTCTTCATATTTTGGAGAATCAATATCTAATGATCATGATGATTTTCCAAATATAAAATGTATGTTTTCAAAGTGATTTGGAAATTTTTCTAGAAATTTTTATATCTTATTTAATTTGAAAGAATTTTTAAAAATTAAAACAAAAAGGAAACACAAAAGAAAAGGTTCTAAAACGTATCAAAAGTGGGAAATTTTTTCATTCACTCCGCTGGCTTTGAACCAATTGGTTAAAGTTAAAGAGTGATGTTAGTAGCCACTTAATGTGAGGTGACTCAATTGAGTGATTAGGGATGTTCACAATAAAATGTTCATCTTCGTGTAAAAAGATTGAATGACCTCTTAATAAATCCATACAAGCTTACCTTATTGTTTCATGATTGTGCTTAATGTTTTAAATGATGTGATTATGGTTAAAGGATGATTCATTTTGCTTTGGGAATGTTAATTTTATATTTGAAAATGACTTGTGTGATTTGGATTGACGTTTGAAAGAATATGAAGTTATTTTAATTTGTTTGTTAATTTACATGCTTAAATAATCATATGGCATCATAAGGATTTGTTTGATAATTGGATGATTAAGGAAAAGTTTTAATGATATAGTCTGAGGGATTGTTTATTTTCCTAAGATTATATGTCACTTCGAAATTGATGACACTTTGAAATTGATGACGAATTGATTTGCTTGAGAATAAGTAAATGCTTAAATGTGGGGGAAATGATTGGGGTTTATTTCATATGATTTTTCTTGATGTTTTAATGGAAATTCACTCATATTTTGATGTTAGCTTGTTTGATATATGTCTTGAAATGTTTAATTTATAGGTTAACATCAAACTGCAGTGAAAATTCAAGAAAATATGAAGATTGGAGCAAGAATGGAGTAAAACATGGGTCTCCAAGGTAGCCCACGTTTAACACTTGAACAACCACATTTAAGTCAAGATTAGGAGTTAAACGCAAGAGGTTAAACAACACCATTTAACAATTTTCAAGTATCGTTTAAGTGGCAGTTGAGATTTTTCCAGTTGGTTCTTCAATTCCCATTAACTACAACTTGTCCACTTACTTCCCACTTGCAGTTGAGACATATATGAAGCCATAGAGCCTAAATTTGTGCTTGTTATAACAGATTGAGAGCTTCAAAACTGGAGTTTAGGATTATAACTTCTTGAACTTTAAGCACAATATATATTAATTGATGAAATAATCCGAGATCAATTGAGGATGGTTAGAGACAAGGCATTGTCATAAAAATAGTAATGTCTTAATTTAGTGAAGAGTTTAGATTAGGAATTTCAATCTATTTAGTAACTCAATTAAGCCATGTAAAGCCTAAGCATTAACAATGTTATTCAATTTGATAATCATTAAGAAATTTTGAATTCATAGTAACAGTTAGAAGTTTTTAAATTAATTTAGTTGCATTAATTTAATTAATTTAGTAATCTTGAGCTTCCTAGATAATTGTAATCCAATTGCCTTAGTAGTCATACTATTTCCCTAGTTGATTAAGATGGAATTAGTCTTGCAATCTCTTAATTTACAAATCTTTTCCTAAACATCTAACTAGTTGTGAAGCAATCCTATAGGAAATCTAGTAATTAATTAAGATCTCTCTTTTATCAACTAATAAACTTAATATTTATAGGTCTATTGAGTGCCAAAGTCTCATTATGCAACTCAACACAAATTACCTAGCTTCCTCTCTCAATCTATTAATAAATATAAGCATGATAAGTATCACAAATATCCATTCATTAAATCAATAAGCAAGGGTTCCACATAATAGCTCAAAAAGTAATTCCTATAAGAAGATTCAACTGCGAATGATATCAATAAATCCTTCAACAAACATGTTTTCTATATAAAAGGTTAGATGAGAGAATAATGTAAAGTAACAAATTTAAGTTTACACTATTTTCCTCACTTCAAAGGCTATAATATCTAGAAAGTTAATGGACTCTTAGAAGTCTTGATGGATGAGCCTGATTTCCCCTCTTCTAATCCACTCAAACCTAGTTTTTGCTTTCTAAGGTAAGTCCTTTAATGACTGGTGATGACTCATAGGATTTCTAATGCTTAAATATGTCCCACACACCTTAAGCTCATCATAATCCTAAAGAAGAAACGTAAGTATAGTTTTAAGCAAGTCATGGACGTGAATTAAATCCCAATCGTCACCTTGACATCTTGAAATTCTTCTATCATGATCATGACATAAGTCACGATCATCATGATTTCTTCATTTCTTCCATTTTCTCCTCTTTTTCTCCCTCCTTCAACTCTATATGAAACTCTATTAACTACCTATACAATTAAGATCAAGATCTTGGCCAAAATCATTACTCAAACAGTCAAAACAATAACATTAAAAGAACATCAGTCTAAATCCTAAACACATCATTTTTATCACAAAAATTCAAAACGACGCATCTAAAAACTAAAAGAACATAACCTAATGAACACTTATCAACTTCACTACACTTAAAACTTTTCTTATCCTTCAGAAAAACTTCAAATGCAAAGCATACAAAGCACAAAATGCACACAAGATGAAATAATGAATGATAGCTTGAATGTAACAATCATAAGAGGTCATGTGGAACTAGTTAAGCCAAGAACATTAATCATTCAAGAAGATCCAAAATATTAACTTAATCCATTCACAAGATGAATGTATTTGAACTGAAAATGAACATTAATTAGAGCATTACGATCCTATTATTACATCCAATGCATTCGTAAACAAGCATTATGTCTAATGACTAAGTGGAAGGTAGGCTATCACTAAGCAATCACTCATGAAATGTCTTGATTTAAAAAAAACAATAGGGTTCACCTTCTCATTTAAACATTAATTTTATTATACTATTTAAGAACAATAACCTAGTATTTTTATGCAATTGTGGATGCTTTAGGGTCACACGTCTGGTTACTCAACTAAGTGATGTTCTTTTAGCAAGGTTGGAGTGTAATTTAGCCTTCTTATGGTAAGGTTCACGTCTTTAAGGACACCCCCAATTACTTGACCACATCATAACTCACAATTAGCCTTTAAGCTTTACTCTTAACACCTTTTTCTTTTGATTTGTTTTTCACTTTAGGAGTTAGCAAAGTAGTCATTGAATTACTTATTCCATTTATGTTGCAAACCTAAGCCACTACTCTCTAATCAATTATCTCCATGAATGATCACTAATGAAGAATACCAATTAAGCCAACTTTTCATACAAAGTGAAACTAAACAAATGTCAAAGAGGTAAGAAAAGGTGTGCAATATCCTAATTAATTTGCAATTTAAATGGAATGATAATCATAAATAAACTTCCTAACATAATATTTCGTCATTACTGGAACAACCTTGTTCCTAGTTAAACTAATTGCATTAATTATCATGCCATCAATGCATTCTGTTGAACCAAGGGAGGTTCCAATCTTGGTTTTGATGATAACAAAACATGCTTAATCACTATTGGTTTGAGTTTATGATGTTAATCTTAAAGTTAGGTATGTTTCAAGAAGGATCCATTATGGAAAGCTTGGAGTTGGA
>JAOXYD010056423.1:0-13136 GCA_028565735.1 Pinacopodium congolense
ATCCCACCGTTATAGGATGATCAACCTACTGTTGTTGTAGCCTATTCTGGACCTACAACGGCGGGCTGTTCATCTTATAATGACGCCGTTATAGGATAAATAGGGTGTCATTGTAGGACACATCAGGCAATAAATGACGTAGTTTCACTGTTCATCGTCTTCTTCCTCTCCAAACCCTTCCGAAACCCTTTTCGCCTCTTAATTTTCAAATCCCCATATCTTACTCATTTCTTAACCAGATTGGAAGTTCTTACTGTCCATTTGTCACATTTTTTGCCCTCTACAAGAATCTACCATCAATTTGTTTAGAAAATTAACAAATTTTCTAGAATCACCTCTGTAAAGTTTGGATCTTTTTGTCCCCTTAAGGTATTCTTTTTCACTTTTCTCTCAATATAGGCATCCATTTGCTTAGATTTTGGTACCAATGTGTTAGAAATTACATTAGCTTTCTTATGGTACCAATTTTATTCAATTTTATCATGTTCAAAAAATCAAGAATATTCCAGTCAAAAGGGAATATTCTGGCGAATCTCTTCGAAAAATTTTCTTATTTTTCTTACCATTTTCTGACTTGTTTGTGCTTATTTATTTAACAATTTCAAGTCAAGTGGCGTCTTGGAGGAAGAGATTGGCTTATGATCCAGTCCAATTAGCAAGTCAAGAAAATTTTAACTGGTTCGAAGCTTATAGGAGCAATGATTTCATTGTTGAGCAGCCCATCCATGCAAATATAGAAGCATATTTCGATATATTTGGCGCCTTTAATACCTTTGGATGGGAGGTTGTTGTCACTTTTGCTGGTCCGTTCTACCCAGATTTGGTTCGCGAGTTCTTTGCGAACATTGAAGATAAGGTTGAGGCAGACACAATCGAGATCCATTCGATGGTACAAGGTATTCCTATTCATCTCACTCGTGCTTCTATAACTGCTTTGTTAGGAGTACCAGATGAGGACAGTGTATTTATTAAGGCTAAGGATACATTTAATGGGAACACGATAGCTTTAGACCCATTGTTCTCCATTGCTACTGCTCGAGATGCCTTAGGCCTGACTAGGAATGCTAGAGGGTATATTACTGTTGCTTTAGGAGCTCGAGTGTAGTTGGGTTTAGCTGAATTCTTGAGGTTGGATTTGAATTTTAGGAAGGTAAGGGAATAATAAACTTGGTATCATGTTATACCATGTATGGTTGGATTTCTGATACATATATCTACAACTTTCATGAGGAATCGAATTTGATTTATGTCATTAAGGGGTTTCAAAATTGGTTTGAAGTTGAGTTCTAGTTGTTGTTCACATTTGAGAGTAGTCTGTAGTATTTTAGGTATAGCTCTTGAAATAATGAACCAAATTGCCTCAACTTGATTTCGTTAGAAACCTAAGATATATAGGAAAATTTGTTTAGAAGACTATATTGACCAGAAACCTCATTTTCTATGTCAAACCGCCCATAAAATACTGACCTAAAAACTTGTCCTGAAAAACAAACAACAACTATTTGAAGATAGATCGAATTTAATCTTCCCGATTCAATCTATTTGTCATATCTTTAGAGGCTGAATTTGAAGAAACTCAAAAAATAAAAGTTGTAGATATAGGTCTTATCTTGATCTCAGAGAAAACAACTTAAGAAAATCATGCCTAGATCTCAAGTTATGATTGTTTTCCTAATACTGCCTGTGATAGACATCTGTGTAGGATGAAATCCTAATCTTAGTGTTTTGATCTAGTTTACATATTCTTAGAGTATGAATCTGAAGAAACTCAAACAATAAAATTTGTAGATATACGTCTTAGCTTGATTTGAGTAAAAACGGTTTGATAAAAGGGTGACTATAACTCGAGTTATGCCTATTTTTCTAATACTGCTTATAATAGACTCTTATACAGAGTGAAATTCTAGTTTCATTCTTTTGAGGTTTTTAGACAATACAGTCTTCTAAAAAAATGTTCCTCTATGTCTTAAGTTTCTAAAGAAATCAAGTTGAGGCATTTTGGTTCATTATTTCGAGAGTTATACCTAAGATACTACAGACTACTCTCAAATGTGAACAGTAAGTAGAACTCAAGTTCAAACCAATTTTGAAACCCCTTAATGACATAAATCAAATTCGATTCCTTCATGAAAGTTGTAGATATATGTATCAGACATCCAACCATACATGGTATAACATGATACCAAGTTTAGTATTCCTTTACCTTCCTAAAATTCGAATCCAACCTCAAGAATCCAGCTAAACCAAGCTTCCAAACAACCAATACATACAAAGTTTATGATCCAAACTCCAGCAAAAATTTAGAGAAGATGAGAGGTTTTTGGTGGAGAGAAAACAAGAATGAAGAGAGCTGGAATACTCTAGTAGAAACTTATTTCATCACTAGTTAGGTGTCACTAGCTTAATCACCAAAGTGTCACTAGCTTAAGATTCTACTTAACACCAAGGTGTTACTTGCTTAATAAGTCACTTAACACTAAGGTATGTAGCCACTTGCCCAGCATTTAAGCTTCCATTTGTAACACTTTAAGACTTGTTTATAAAAGGTTACTTTTGTGTTATTTTCGTATTATTTTGACAAGGATTGGTTGAAGATGATAAGAGAGTATTGGTATGGCACTTTATGAAGCTCTGTATGGTAGGAAGTGTAGAACTCCAGTGTATTGGATTGAATTGTGTGAAAATAAGATGATTGGGTCTGATATTGTTAAAGATACTGAAGAAAAAGTTTAGATGATTCAGCAAAGATTGAAAGTTGCAAGTGATGGACTGAAGTCCTATGTTGATCTGAAAAGAAAAGATATTGAATATCAGGTAGGTGATAAGGTGTTCTTAAAAATGTCACCGTGGAAGAACGTACTTTGCTTTGGGAAAAAGGGGAAACTCAGTCCGCGATACAGTGGTCCTTACGAAATTTTGAAAAAATTTGGACCAGTAGCTTATCAATTAGCTCTTCCTGGAGAATTGGTCAAGTTACATGATGTGTTTCATGTTTCGATGTTAAGAAAATATCGTTCTAATGATACACATAAGATTTATGTGCAGGAAATTTAAGTACAACCGGACTTGTCATATGAAGAAAAACCTGTAACTATTTTGGCTAGAGAAATCAAACAACTTAAGAACAAGCAAATACTGTTAGTGAAAGTACTCTGGCATCATCATGGACTTGAGGAAGCAACATGGGAGTCAGAAGCATCCATGAGAACTCAATATCCTCAACTATTTTGATCAGGTATGAATTTTGAGGACAAAATTCTTTTAAGGGTGAGCGAATTGTAAGGCCCTAAAATATACCCTAATTGAAATGATACATATTTATGGAAGTATATGTGAAATAGGAGTTTAAATTGTACTATGATGTGAATGTAAAAGGCATAAAACTTATCAAGTGACAAGTTAAGTTGTTACAAAGCCTATGAATTGTTCCTTAATATGCATATAGAAAAAGTCAGAACTGAGTTTTGAAGTCTTCTAGACAATTTTTTTTCCTTTGTATGTAGTTGTTATAGCATTAACAATCAGACCATTTGGAGTTCTAAATCATGAGATATGAACAAACGATCACAAGTTGCTCCAAAATAGGGGCAACATCAGGTCACCTTTTTCAACTTTAATTTAGAAGGTCATAGAGCCAGAATTAAATCAAAGTGTTTTCTAGAGATATTTACCCCTATGTCTTAGGTTTTATATGAAACTAGATTCATATAATTTGGGGGTCTGTAGGCTTAGTTATAGCTTAAACAACATGACTGATTCAAGTAAATCCTGGACAGAATTACACTACACAATATTGTCTTGTCATATTCAACCAATCCTAGTCAAAATAATACAAAAATAACCAAAGTAACCTCTTATAAACAAGTCTTAAAAGTGTTACAAATTGAAGCTTAAATGGTGGGCAAGTGGCTGCATACCTTGATGTTAAGTGGTCTATTAAGCAAGTAACACCTTGGTGTTAAGTGGTATCTTAAGCTAGTGACACTTTGATGATTAAGCTTGTGACACCTAGCTAGTGATGAAGTAAGTTTCTGCTAGAGTATTCCAACTGGGTGCTGTTAATAGTCGAATGTAGCACCAATTAACAGTCCATGTTCTTAAATCAATGGCACCCTGCCAGGGGGCTGTTCATATTTAGAACTAAGAAGTTTTCTATATGAATTTTCTCTAATCTTCATAATTAAGCTCCGTTCTGCAAATTAAACATAATATGGCATTAATTTAACAATTAAGCACTGAATTAGGGGTCATAATTCAACAAATTAACTATTAAAACTATATCAATTTGACCTCTAAAATTGCAAACAAACTAAAAAGTGTAATATAGTTTAAAATTCAGTAGACATTAGTGACAAAATGTTTGTCCTTGCACCAAAAAATAAGGTGAATCCTTAATAATTGCTCCAATAGAAACTTAAGTTGTGATTTGTGTTAATGTTCAAATCCTTAAATAAGTTTACGAGTTGATTCATATAAAAAAAGTTTCATGCTTGATATTATACATTGAAGGTTACCTATTTACTAATAGTATGGTTATTTGTGATAAAAGAGTTTTTTTCATGAAAGAATTGTGATAAGTTACTTAAATCAGAAGCATTGCTTGATATTAGTTTTTATTCAAGTACCTTTCGACTCTTGATCATATTTATTTTAAGTGGATGCTTAATTTTTTGCTCAAGGAGAAGCAATAGTTCAAGTATGGAGCATGTGATATCACCTAATTAGTTAATCTTCTAGGAATGATTTTAAAATTCTTATCATAGGTTTTAGAGGCAATTCCATGACTTTCAGGTGCATATTTGATTAATTCTTGAGTAAGCTATTGCTTATGTTGCTTTGGATGATTTTTCTTGTTGTGTAGGACTTTACTAAGAATTTTATTACACCTTTGAATTTCGGAGAGACGCTGAATCAATTTGAGGGGTTAGAGTATCAAGTTACGAAGTTTCATTAAAGTATAAGTTACAAAGATTCACATCAAATATAAAGGCTATAGGCCAACCTTGAAGAGTGCGTTAAAAGAAGAGCAAGAGAAAGTAAGATACGTGACAACTCAATTATAAGTGGCTTTGAGGCAAACTTATATGCATTATTGTAAATGGAATTGATTCAAAATCAATTTTGGGACCAAGAACATCATGTTATTGAGCTCTACATAAAATTTTGAGGCCAAAGGAGAAGAAAAGGAGAAGTTATAGTAAAAATAAAGAGAAGAGCTGAAAGCTAGAAAGGTTATCAAAGAGAAGAAAAAGATGGAGCAACCAACCTTCAGGTCACTATTGTGACATAGTCTCTAGGGATGCATTTTATCCCTATTTTAAGGCTTAAATCTTTAATTTGTATTATTTTTTAGTTTACATGCAAATTTTATCTTAGGACACAAATACAAAGTGAAAAGATCAACTTTAGAGAGGAAATGTAGCAAGGAACATCAAAAAAAGTCTTTAATACTGGCTCATATAGCACTTCAACGACGCCATCTGGGTATATTAAGATTTCCATTCAGCTCATTTTCCATAATATTTAATTGGTGGTACATTCAAGGATCATTTAAGTCCATTCAACAACCATTTAAGTCCTAGAAAGTGATGTCTTACTCCCAAATAGAGGTAAACTTGACTTT
The DNA here is from genome assembly GCA_028565735.1 of Pinacopodium congolense. Classification (NCBI taxonomy): domain Eukaryota; kingdom Viridiplantae; phylum Streptophyta; class Magnoliopsida; order Malpighiales; family Erythroxylaceae; genus Pinacopodium; species Pinacopodium congolense. Next base: position 5,624 of record JAOXYD010056423.1, read on the forward strand.
TCATAGTTTTGCTCCCCACTGGCATAGCCTTGATGAGGGTGTATTTAAGGAAGAAAGGAAGTCATTTTCATTAGTTTTGCTCCCCAGTGGGTAGCCCTTAATTTTTTTTTGTTTTCCTTTGGTTTTGGGTTATTTTCTTTCTATTTTCATCTTGTTCCATGTTCTGTAGTTAAGTTTACTTATCTAAGTGTACATTACATTCTTTTTTGATAATTCTGTTTCTACTTTTCCATTTTAAATTCTTTTTCTTATGTATTTTGTTTGGGTTGTGTTAAATATTTGTTGAACATTTGGTTTTTATTAATATAATCGTTAATCTTTACTTTTTTAGCCTTACTCCTCTTATTTTCTTTACGATTTCTGCATTTTACTTGCTATTTTGTTTAATTTTAGTTTGTGTTATTGTTAATTTTAATATGTTAGCTTATTATTATTTGGTTTTGAAGACATTTGAAGTCCTAAAGGGTTATAATCATGAGAATTAAGATAGGTTTTCATTGGTTTTGTGATTTTATGCTAGAATTGAATGGGAACTCTAATTTAGTACCATGAATTAGAGATTATATGTAGGATTGATCACCCTATTAGTAACTTCTAGTCCAATTATTAGGTTTGAATTTTTAATCCAAAATTGTCATTACTAATTACTATAAGTGGTTATAGGTTAATTGATTTTTGGAGTAAAACATAATCAACTTAACCTAGAGTTTAGATTATTTAGGTTACATGATTTGAGCTTATGATATTATGGCCTTAATTAGCTACTCCCTAGTTTTTTATGTTATTATGCCACTAAATCTAGATATCATGTTCTAGGTTGTCTTGTAACTAGTGATATTTTCATAATTTCTTAAATTGATCTAAAATTGAAGGAACTTATAATCCAAGAGTTTGCTTACATTTATAGGCCAGCATCTTACACATAACATAATTTATATTTTTGATGATCGATTGTAATTCATGAATCATGAAAATACCTTCCACACAACTTTTTATTGTTTTTATTTCTTTCTTATTATTTAGGTTGTTGTTTGTTTACATTAATTACATTATTTGTCTTTATGTTTATTTAAATTTCATCGTACTAGGGGTTTCCCTTTTTTTTCTTTTTCTTTTGTGCATTATAAGAAATAAATGAAAAACATTATCAATTCTCTATAAGATCAACCCTAACTTTCCCTACTATATCATGAGGTTAGCTAGGAATTTATCATTTGATAACATGGGACAACTTCACCAAGAGTCTTCAATCGTCCTAGGTTTTCATAGCTAATAGTTGTCAGGGTTACTTTCCAGGACTCCATATTTTATGTGAATAACGTGTTTTATGACTTTGGAAGATGAACAAAAGAACTTTAAAAGTTTCCGTTTTGAGTTTAGATGATATCCAAGGGAGGAAACAAAGATTTTTAAAGAGGAAAAGTTAGAAGAAACTGAAGATCACAATGGAGCCATGAAGATTAACCAAGTTGTCCATATTTTCAAACTTAAAGGGGCTTAAAGTTGCATCTGCTCCTTTCTATATTCTATTTATTTCGTTTGAATGTGTAATCTAAATATTTGTGTCTTAAAAAAGATTATGGATTGCTAAATCTATTTTAGAGTTTATTCTTGAATGTTTTGGTATTAATTTTATCTTATTGATTTAATTCATGAATACCTGCCATATTTATTGAGCCTATAATTGATTTGGATCAAGAATTTATATTTATTTAATTGATTTAGTTTACACAAAGAGAGTTGGTGGCTTAAAAGATCTAAAAATATCAGTTTAATAAGTAATTGAAGATAGGTCTTGATTACTTATTAATTATCTTTACGGTTGTTTCAAGTCCAAATACGCATTTAAGAATAGTGTTATAAACTGAGAGGTTGCAAATCAACTTGTATCTATTTCTATTGGGATTACTTGATTAAATTTGGAGAGAAGGTAATGAAACCGTTGGATATTTGGGATCAACCATAGATAAATCAATAAGGTAATGAGGGGATAAACATTAATAGAATAACTCCTAAGTTTTCATCATTAAGTAGTTTCATTGTTTTACTTACTTATGCGTTTTCATTCATTGAATTTTATTTACTTAGTTTAATTTTAAGTTTATATATTTTTGGTTTACTGTACACAAGGTGCGATTCAGATTGTTAGGTGCTATATTCAGTCCTCATAGGAACAATATTTGTTGTATGAGAAGTTATGACTTGTATAATTATATTGTAGCGTAAAATCAGCAAAAACGTTTTTACGACAATGCAGGGGATTGTAATTTAAACATCTTATTCAATTTGAGTTCTTTCATTTTATGGATTTTTATACTTCTTGTGTGTGATTTAGGTGCATCAACAAAAGAGTGACTAGTAGCTCAAGCAAGTTGGAAGAATGAAAAGTTTAAATATCACCAAGCATAAAAGAGAAGTTCAAAAACAAAGCATCAAAAAGATATCGATAATATAATGGCAATCAAAGAGAACATCAAAGAACTCCTAAGGAATTCGTAAGGTTTAGATTCAAGGAAAATCAATAAAGAATTAGTAGACCTCATTACAAGCCAATAAGTTTTAGATAAATTAAGAATTATTGAAAATGCTATAAAAAACGTTTAATTCTATAGGTTGGCCAATGAAGAATCAAACACACACTAGACAAATTTCTTAGAGATTTGAAACACATTCTAATACAATGGATCATCAAAGGACCCTGCGAATATTAGACTATTTCATTTTACATTAAAGGACTAAGTTAAGGCTTGGTTAGACTCTCTAAATCTAGAGAAAATTGAATATGAGATCAATTGGTGAAAGCCTTCTTAGCCCAGTACTTTCCATTAACAAAGATCACTAGAATAATCAAGGAGATAACAAATTTCCAGCAAAGTAAAGGAGAATCTTTAAATGAAGCATCGGGGAGGTTCAAAGAGTTATATATGATCTATCCCACCATAATTTCAAGGAGAATTTCTATTACAAATATTTTATAATGGAGTGAACACACAAACAAGCAGCATAATTGATGCTACAACTGGACGATCCTTGATCTGAAATAAAATAAATGTAGCTTATAACCTGTTAAAAGAGATTGCAAATAACATTTGCCTCTGGACATTGGAAAGGAATAAGAAAATGAATTTTAAGGAGCATAAGGGAGTTACTGGCATGGATTAAGTTATAGCCTTACGAGCCTAGATGTTAACAGTTCTAAAGTAATTGAGCAGCTTGCAGGCTACCTCATATAATCCAGTTAAAGTAGTGTAATATGGTTGTGAGCTGTATGAACAAGAGAGTCATGTGACTTCAAATTGTTTCCATATGGCTAGCACTGAGATTAAAAAACCACATAAATTTCTCTTAGACTAACAATGCAGGAAATAATATGAGAGTGGAAAGGCCAGCAGGTTTTATACAAGATAAGTGTGGAGCACTGGAATCACAAATTAATAAGTTGATGGATGTGTTAAATTCCAAGTTCAAGAGTTAAGATGAGAGCTTGAAAAGTATGGAAGCTAAATTTGACTAGATTGCGACGAATCATGCCTCTTCTATTTATAAATTTTAGGTTCAGTTTAGGCAACTTGCCAATGCATTATCTTCAAAATGTGTCAAAAATGTCCCAAGTAAGACAAATCCTAATTAAATAGCATAGTTGAAAGCCATCACACTTCAAAGTGGAAAAGAACTAGAAAAACAAGTTGAGAACAAGGTTTAGCCCCACCAAAAAAAAAAGAGCAAAGGAAAAGAAGAAGAGGAGAAGGAAGCCAACCCATACATGCCACCACCACCATACACTCCAAAGATCCCATTCCCACAAAGATTGAAGAAAAACCAGAAGGTTGCTTATTTTCCAAATTTTTAAAGAATTTGAAAAGGTTGCTAATTAAACTTCTTTTGTGGAGACTTTAAAGAACACGCCAAAGTGCACAAGCTTCCTCAAAGACATCCTGACCAACAAACATACTTTAGAGGCCAATCAAATAGTATATTTAGCATAAAGTTGAAACCTTACCATTACTAACCACATTCCCTAAAAATTGCAAGATCGAAGGATGTAAGCCATAAAGGCACTTAAAAGGAGTGGTTAATTGAGTAATAAAAAATTTTCTTAACAAATTTAAACCTAACACCAAAGCCAATTCAATTCAATGAGATATGCAAAAGTCAATGCCAAATTGATAACACAAAACAAGTAATAAGTAAAGTGAGGATAGAAGAGAGAGACATAAAGTTTGTTAAAGAAGTTCACCTACCCCAGAGATAGGCTACGTTGCCTTTCCAACCTCTTATTGGATATCGTTCTTTACAAACAAATCAAAAAACAATTACAATCTTTCTTCTAGGGTAAAGAGTAACCCTTACAATAATCTTATTAACCAAGGTCAAGGGAAACCTAATACAATCTTGATTCACAAGGGTCAAGAGGAACCCAACTAATCTTGATTCTTAGGGTTAAGAGGGACCAAATCAATCTTACTTTCTAATGGGTGAAGAGTAACCCTTTACAAACACAACTTAAGTACACTATTTTCTTTTTCATAAAACAAACCCCAAACGTAGACTATCAAAGCCTCTACTCAAGCTTATATAGCTTATTAATAACTTGATCAAAATCAATTTAAGAAAGAGGCTCAAATGTAACCAATGCTATGATAATGCCTTACGTAATGTCAATCCACATACAAGGCCTAAAATAGTCCAATTCATATTCAATAATTAATACAACTTAAATATTCTTTTCTATAGGCTAAGAGCAATGTAATAACTCCATTTTAAATGGAAAAAAGTAGCCAATGACACAAAAAAATCAATATAAATTAATACTCCAATTTAAGTCACAATAAACACATTCTATGGTGTTTTTCTAAAGGTTATGTAATAAACCAAATTCTAAAAACTCACATAAACCAAACATGGATAGATTTGATAGATATGATAACAAATGCTTCCAAACAATTAAATACGCTTCAAAAATTTTAGTTAAATAGCCAATGATTCTCCTAAGGACTTAAATAAACAAAAAATGAAAATTTGGAAACAAAACGTTTAGATTCAAATGCTAAAATATACGAATCAAAGTAAGTTCATGAAATCTAAATAGTTTAAAGCAGTCTACAAATATGAATCATAAGCAGAAGATATAATTGCTAAACAATTAAACTAAAACTACCTAGATAATCCCAAGTTCATAAAACAACTAATAATAATAAGTTTGCATGCCAAAAATGGACTTTGATAATCGAAACACAAAGTTAGCACATGAATAGAAAAACTGTGACAGTTTAAGTCTATTTGGAAAAACAATTTTAAAGCCACTAAAAAATCGTAGAAAAATTCAAATCAAAAATAAAACCCACTTTAAAAAACTTAAGAAATTATAAAATAATTATTTCAAAATTTTAGGAACTGATTAGAATGTCCAGAAACACGTTGAAAATTATGGCAAAAAAATCTAGACAAATTTGATATCTCTGAAAAGAACAAGCTTAAAACCTAAGAACTAATCTTCCAAAAATTTAAAAAATTAGAAGCCCTCTAGGAACCTTAAGTAAATAGAAAATCATGATTTTAGAATTTTAGAGATAGTTTAAGATGTCTAGATGCAATATGAAAGACAATCCAAAAAAACCAGAAGCAGATTTGACACAATTGAGATTTTAAGCCCTAGTATGTCAAGATAATCACTTTAAAATTAGAAATTTTCATAAATCAAACACTTTACAATTTTTATAGTAGAAAAAAATGGTTTTGTTCATAAACAAATATATTAAAAATAGAAAGGGATTAGAGTAATCCGAAATAGTGATGTAGAGAGATAGCCTGTAGATGTGAGGAAGATTGATCTTTCAAATCTGATTGGAGAGCTTGAAAACATATTTTCAGAGTTTAGGGAGGCTTCGATATGTGTTAGAGATAGTTCTTAGGCTACACCCATTAACCCTATCTATCTTAAGGTAAAATTTAAATCCAAATAAACAAAAATATAGTTGTTAGATAAAGACCAAAATGGCGGGATCCTGGGAATACAACAGTACTGTTGTGCTCTAATCAAACCTAAATGAAAGCATACGGCTCCAAAAAATTCCTAACAATTTGGCATAGAATAGGACTTCAAACAAGTCTTAAGACATAATTTGAGACCATATAACTGATCAACATGACTTAATTAACTTTAAAAGTGGATTTGCTATGAAATTAAACTTTATGCAACTTAGTAGTGACTACATGTAATGCATGATAAATGCTTAGACCTTAGGTCAATTTTACAATAAGTCAAGCATACAATTGTATGCAAGAAACCCTAACTAAGGTCTTGTAGCTTCTATATCTCTTATTCTTCCTTTTGCTTCATCTTAGTCCTTCAAACTTCAATCTTTACACATGGAATCACCTTCAAATAAACTTATCATTGAATTTCACACTGCAATCTCAAATCATTAGTAATAATTATTTTTTATCATCAAAAGTAAGATTGGAACCTTCCTTCATTCAATAAAGGATTTTTACTTTCCCTTGTGTAGTTGGCAATCTTAAATTTTCTAAATGTTTATGTCACTTAGGTATAAACATTAACGTGAAAACTTGGACAATTTTTAGGAAATTAGAGCTAGGAGAGATTAAACCAAATTCCATGCTTATAAAATTTTTAGAAGATCAAGAAATTGATTTAGGAAATGGAATATGTTCCTATTAAAGTGAAAAATTAATCATTCTAGTGGATTTTGTTGTGTTAGATTTTAAACAGAATCACAATTCTCCATTGATTCTTCGTAGGCAATTTATGAACACCAGAAGAGCATTAATGGATGTAAATGAAGAGAAGTTGGTCTTTAGGAACCATTGTAGATTCCATAAAAGGGTAGGACTTGTATGAAGATAGATATGGTTCACAAGTATGTGAAAAATAAGCCAAGCATTTTAAGGAAGAATTATTTGTTAAAGATATTAAAGGAGTTGAGAAAAAAAAGGAGTAATTAGGTGAACACAAAAACAAGAACCTTTAGTCAGAATGAATGCCCCAATTCCTTTCTCCCTTATGAAACCATCTATAATTAACTTGAAATCTTCACTGTCAAACTTGAGGTATGCCTTCTTGGCTAAGGTAAAAACAATATCCCTTATTGTTTCTAACAAAGAATTTAGAGCAAGAGGAGAGGGTTGCTAACATGAGAAAGAGGAGGAGTAGAACAAGGTTTTTTTTTTTTAAATAAACTCAAGAATCGATGGAGATAACCATTTAAAGTTGCCCTAGTTTTGAAGCATGTGACTCTCCAGTTAGAAACCTCTAAAGGAAAAATATATAGGGCCAATGGGCATCAGGGAAAGTTATATGTTGAAGAATTTTCCCAAAAAAGTAAGGGAAGTAACACCTTTCCTTTATGTTCTTTAATAATTCTATTAGGGGTTAAATTTGTAGTATTTTTTGATGTTATTTGATGTCAATTTAACCCTATTTTAGTGCTTAAATATTCTATTTATGTGTTATTATGTTTACTTTGCATTAGGAAGCTTAAACATGAAGATT